>JANJGK010004096.1:0-69498 GCA_039081455.1 Macrobrachium rosenbergii | reverse complement strand
ATGACAAAGGTGCCTAGTTTTTGTCACAGAGAAAGATGTTGTAAATATGCATTTTCAAAAGCCAAACCATGGACTATTATGTTGAAGATTTGGGACCATTACTCATTCCCAGATCAAATTGGCATATGGAGTTGAAGTGACAAAATGGCTGGTAGAACTTTAGGTTGAGCCAAGTTTAATTGTGTCATGGGGATTCCATACTGTCTCAGACATCAGTTACAGTCTAGTCGGCTGTTTCACAAAAAGCAATACTATACATTTTGCAAGCTGTCTTCTTTTTTTCTTTCTTTTGTCTGGGTTATAGTGTTCACCTCTGATGGGGCTTTTAGTGTTGAAATTTGTAGTTATAACTCCTCCTGTACTATCATAATGAAAAGTATGCTGTAAGCTGCATGAAGATACATAATTGTGATGTTAAATAATTGGTGTAAGCCCAGCTGTGTGTGTTAGCATTCATTTTTGACATGGCACCAGTCTCATATTTCATAAAATTTCAAAGAGACAGCAACCCTCCTCCCAGAATGAACTGTGTACTGTATATCTATTCAGAATACTGTAAATAACAAAATGGCACAAGACAAGTGTTTGTAAGAGTTTGTATAAATATTGGAAGTGAGAGCCATTGCCAAGACCCCACCTCTGACATGAGAAACTAATCTGTGTTTGTGGTCGATGGTGGTACTAACGGGTTTGTGTCTCGCGGTTTTGACCATGTTTCAAGAGACTTCTGTAGTGTATTGTGACCTCATATATTAGTGAATGATAACTTTTGTTACTTAAGCCAAGTTGATCTGAGTTCAGGTTTCCTGCGCCGAACCACTAGTTGCTGGTAGCTTAGTAGCCTAAGCTAGCCTGCATAGGCTGGATGAATGCCCCAGTCTTTGGGGACCTTAAATTATTGGTGATTTTTCAGATTCAAAAAGGAAGGTACTCCTAACTTTTGCAAATAAGAAGGAGTAACTTTAGTTATATCTAAGGTGTGTAGGGTGATGCAGGCTGTGTATTCTTGCTCATTCAGAATTCCAGAAGTGACCCATAGAAGAGAGTAGTTGTTAGCATTGCAAGTCTAGACCTCTCATACCAGGGGCTTTGCTGGATGATGTTTTCAAACCTTGTTACTTTTATAATATTTATAAGGGCCAAGTTTATTGGCCTTGAGAATAAACCACATTATACTGTACAACTGTTGTTCATATCTTTATTATAGTGTATCTTTATTGCTCTGTGGAAGACACTGAATTTTCATTGTATATGTTAGGAACTTGTGTCGTGGGTTGTTAAGAGTGGTCAGCACCCTTATTTGGTGCAATTTGGGTTCAGTTATCTTTGCTGTTTTTTGTGGTGGTCACGTTCATTCAGCTTTTGCGTTTAGTGCCCCCATGTTTGTTGGTCACTGTGCAACCATGTTCTCAAACCTTCGAGTTTGGTGTAGTATGTGTATTACGATATAGCCTTCCACAACCATAAACTGAAGTTTCTGTCATTTTATGTCCAGGTGCTCTATTTGTAAGGTGTCTTAGAGAGGCTCATTGGAATTGAAAATGACTTGTATATCATGAGTGCAGTCATCACATCCCCTCTGATTGGTACATGTTTGATGGGTAGAGGAAATACTTGAAGTATGGAATAGGTGACCCCAGAAGCAGAGAGAGGTTTTGCTCCTCACAGACCATTGCTTAGCCATTTTTCTTTATGTAACCTAATTTCTGTGGGTAAATTTAAGTAGTGTGTTTTTTTTTATTGTGCAGAAGAGTTGAAGTAAACTCTTGTTGCTTAGAATTGTGTAATATGTATACTGCAGTACCTTCTGGTGGCTTTGTAGAAAATGCCCTGTCAGATCTAAAATGATCACTGATCATGCTTTCTGTATAATGAATGTATGTTTTCTGAGTGTAACATGGAGAAACTAATTGCTGAAATGGTAGTTTAGACTGTAATCAGAGCCCAGTTTTGGTTCTGAGCAGAAGCTGCAGATACCAGTACCTCAAAATTTGTATAATGTGAGTGAGGGACTTGGGTAACTAACTGCTGCATACGAGACAATCAAATAATGCAGTGTAGCATTGAAGTTACCCTTAAAGAGAATTCAGAGAATTTGAGATTTGACAGCAGCTTTAGACATGACCGACAATTTGGTGACATAGTACACCTTGAAGCATTTCCTTTCATATATCTGTTCCTTATACCCTGTAGGTTTCTCTGTCAGTGCCAACAAGAAGGAAATTCTCCTTTATTGTTATATGAGAGGCATTGAATTTTTTGGGCCATAGACCCCGCCTAGACTGTACAATTTATCTGTACAGCAATTGAAAACAGCACAAGGCTTTGTATCAAGCTAAGATGAAGTAGTGTGGTCAAGTGTCTTTGCATTGTCTTGTAACTGTGAGAAATGTGGTGTCATTCATGGATATTTCCTTTTAGGAAGAAAAAGCAACATTATACATACTATGAAACATGGGCCCCCAAACCACAAAGGCAATTTAAACCAAACTAAGAATGGGTACAGTGTAATCACTCACATGGGTCTCACTTCCCTTGAAGCAAATAACTGCTCTGTTGTGAGCATCAAACAGAAGTATAACAAGAGGACTGTGTATTCTATGAATGGAGGTATTTCAGACCTTTTCTCATCTGGTGTTGGTGATGTCTTTGTACCATTGTATATGCGGGGAGAGCCCTGGCCATAGGGGGTTCATATTCAAATACAGTTGTACTAAACAGAAAACAGAAGGTGGGAGTCAGAACATGATATAATTGTCATTCTCTTCATTACAGGTTACACGATGCCTCATCATCAGTGGCCTTGGATCTTAATATGGAAATAATAGAGAAGCAAAGAGACATACCGTATCTCGTCGTTGTCTACACAAACATAACGTTCTCTGAAAGATTCAAAGCTTTGTAGAAAATCAGATGATCATTATTGTAAAAAAAAGTGCATGAACAGGACCATTGAGTGTCTCTTCTAGAATCAGTGGACTTTCTCCAAGGGATTTGTCTTGACTAAAAATTGCAAATGGTCTGAGGTAACAGTTACAGAAATTAGACGGCTGAGAAGAGACCAAAGGGAACTGGTGAAGAGTAGAGACAGAGAACAGTGCATCTGGGGCTGAAGGGATATCTACTGTAGAGAATTTTTAATACTGTTTATTTCTGGGGCTCAGATTTTACCTCCTGCTGGGATGTACTCCAAGTCAGTTCCAAGATCACCAGCCTCTCTCTCCTATAAATGGTAACTTTGGAGTAATTTCCAAGTGTGTATTGTACTCATCTTACACATCTTCATTGACATTCTTACATCAGGTTTTCCTCACATGAGGTTAGGTGTTTGAAGGCTTTTCTCCATTGTCTTATACTAAGTGCATTTTCAGTTAGAGTTCCCATGTAATTTCAGACCTTGCCTTGCCCTTAGCCTCCTCTCCCATCATTGTAAACTTAGTTTTGCTTGCTTTGATTTTCAGTCTTCAGCTCTCCTTTCCAGTCTGCCATTCTTCAAACATTATACAAGACCTCTTTCTCTGACACAGGTGTTAACACCTTGCGCTGTAACTTCCTCTATGACTGATTAATGTTGGTGGGCCCTGTGCTGATCTGTGATGGGCTCCAATGTTTATCTCATATTCTCTGGCTGTTTTTACCACTATATTCACGCAAGTTCTAATGCCATGATAGAGTTCCAGCACTTACTCAGTAAGTCCTTCTTGTGCCCTTGTCTTTGTAAGTCCCAATCTAATTGCTTCTCTGGGTATTCTGTTCAGTGCTTTCTCAAGACATGTCAACATTTAACTCCCTTTTCTTGCATGTTTCTTCTTGTGTAGCCATTCATTTTTACAGATTTTTTAACATTCTTCCATCACTCACACTTGGGTCTTTCCTTTTTGTCACCGAAATGTTGGTTACATTCATTTACTGTATATGCATTTGCTGATGTATATCTTAGTATATATTTATATCCATTACATCTGTTCCAAATATGATAGTCTGTCCTGATAGTTGATTGCCTTTCAAACTTGTTCTAAATGCATGTAATGTCTGCCAGTTGTGAATAGGCATTTGTTTCCATGTATTCAGGTTGATTCCTTAATGATTAATTCTCTTGCTGCTTCATTGACACATGCAGGATTCTCCTAAACTCTCCAGATGTTGCATTCTGTACTGATCCCTTTATTATTATATCAGCATTCTCCAGTTCATATTCTTTATCGTCTGAGAAGAATCTTGAAGCATTGCCGTTACTGTTCTACCTTGCCTCCTCCTCCTCCTCCTCCTCCTCCTCCTCATCCTCCTCATACTGTTTCCCTTGCACATCTTATTTCTGTTTTCTCTACTGCTGTGTTATTCCAAACAGGCTCTGTCTCTGATGCTGTGTCCACAGCATCGTCTTTTCCTTGCCACCTGCCTCTTTATCTCCCTCCTCTTCTCCTCATTCCCTCCAGAATTCTAAGTCTCCACTTATTTCTGTGTTCCCCTGACCCTTGGCCTTTATCAAAGAATGATTGAGGAGGTTGCTCAAGTCATTAACTCCTGTGCTGTCTTGCTGCTTCTCAGCTGACAGCAGTAACTGTTGTGGTGTTTGTTATCTGCGGCGCCCATGTATTGTATGGGTCCACCAGTTAAAGTGTAATGTGCATCACTTGCTGTACGGTAGATGGTACTAAAGGTTCTCTTCAGTCTCCCTTTGACCTCAAGTGCATTGCTGTTTGCCTTTTACTTTTCAACTAATCCTTGTTTGATTTTAAATTTTCTTTTTTGATATTTATCGTACATAGTACAATCTTCTTTGATTATTCTCAAAGATTGCGTAGCCTTGCCATTGCTAGGGTAGGCATTGTCTGTTGGCCTTTAGTTCCCTATTGAAGAAAAGTGAAGCCTATTATCTTTTATAAGAATGTTAAATCATAATGTTGAGTTGAAAATTCGAGAGTTGTAGCCCTTCTGTCCAGAAATGTTGTCAAAATACTCAGCCCCAGGAGAGTCAGGTGTTTTGTTCCAGCAATTGGTCTAATCTGCCTCATTTCATAATAATCCACAGCTGTTTGTAGAAAGCTACCTCATGTAATAATAATCTATCACAGGTTGTAAGAATTTAAGAAAGCTTCCTCAGGCGAGCCATGTGGGGTTCTAGCAAGGTGACCTTGTGGTTTTGTTGAAATAATGGACACCAGAATTGTTACAGTGCCTGATCTTATATTTTAGTGATGGAATAATTTATTTCTTCAATTATTTGTAAGTAATATCATTTTAAGAGTATATGTTTATTTTAATATTTTCATTTGCATCATTTTGTTGCACATTTTGGCTCTTCTGTTATGCCTTTCTTCTTTAGTTAAAGGAACACAATTAATGGAATAGTATATTTTTGATTACTTCATTGCAATTAGAAATAGTGGCCATGACTATTGATCACTATGTTCAGAAGAATTGTAGGTAATTTTTTACATATTAATGTTTAATTTTGTAGCTAAAACAAACCTCATTTTTGTGTTTTTTTTTTCACAATTTTATACTGTACATTTTGAGATTTGAGTTTTCAAGAGTGGTAATGCATCAATGATCATTGTTTTTTGAAGACTTATTAACTCTCAAGAATAGGTCAAGGTATGTACAAGTATTTGTACCTTGGTTTTAAGATGATTTCTTTGAGAAGCAGCAGCAAATGTTATCAACTTCTCTCTAAAATGTTTCTTGGTTTATTATTCGCTTTTCCTTTTACAAGCCCATTACATTACCCTGGCCTTCTTCGTGTGACGTTTTAGACACTATAATCCACTAGAAGCAAAAAGGAGAACACTAGTAGGTGGCCTGTGTGCAATTTCCTCTGAGGTTATAGATGGTCATCACAATAAGCATTTTTACATCAGTGTTTGCTTTGTCATATTAGGTTAGCAGTGGCTTCGCAGATTTTCAGCTGGAACTCTTTCCATAGGTGGCTAGTAGGAGGCTTTATGACCCCAGACTTCACAGCTACCAGGTTACTTCATGGTCAACTTCTGATTTTGTCTTCTCAGACACTTTTCAAGCTCCTGCCTCCCTTCAACCATTTTAATAGACTGGTTTGTTTATACATTTATATTTTTAGCAAGATTCATTTTAGGGTAGGTCTCTTTTCTGAAATTTGGTTAAAAATCCTGCATTTCAGTAAGTTACAGCTGTTATTTATGCTCAGTTCTGATTAAATAAGTAAAAAATATCTTGTTCGGTTTCAACTTGTGCATTTCACATTTCTCAGACTATTCTTTAGTTGCATTATCTATCGGTAGAGATTCTTCTTCAGTTACTTGAGCTCAGTGGCTACAACAGGCAAGTTTCTGTATCGGCAATCTGCTGAGGTTTCCATCTGTCTCACTTTCTGAAGTTATCCGCTTGTTCTGGAAGAATGGCAGTCCAGCTCCTGACTCCGTTTGCCCTTGGAATGGAATTTTGAGTTTCTCTATTCCTGACTATCCTCCAGGGAGCTGCCTTGGTTTTCTCAGGATCCTTTCACCTGGTTGGCAGTGCAGCAGCAGCTCAGCATCCTCCTGTTTAAGATAAAGTAACAGGCTTGTGAATAACAATTGACGTTGTTTTTAATCACAGATCCGTTAATTGTAACTAAATTCTCTCCCTCCTGATTCCTTGGCTCTTTTGCAGTTGTATCTGCAAGGAAAATTGTGTTGACCATCAGTGGCATCAGAGCAGACTGAATAAATGTTGTATTTGGGTGTTCTGTATCGCAAAAGGAATGCCACACTGGAGTAATATTATCCCACCATCAAATTGTTCACACACGTCACTCCTGGCTTTTTTGATGAATACCCCACTTGACCTGATCCCTGAAGCAGAGAATGCAGGTCGACACAAAATCAAATCTGCATTAGATATTAAACAAGATTTAATGTTCATCAAGAACAAATCCATCAGTAACCCTAAAGTCCCCAGCTTGAATGCCCCGCAGGAGGTGTCAGGACCTTTCTCTAAGGGCTATCGCACATATACCAGACTATGCAGAAAACCATTAGTTTCATCAGGTGTTCTCCAAAGTTAAAGTCACGATAGGTGAGATAACAGTCAGTGTGCAAATATTAACAGAGAGTGATACAAATACTAAAAGTCAGAATATTATAATATATTTACAACACAATAAAGATAGAAATGACTGCGGAACCACTACAGATACATCAATATATGAATAACATTCACACAATTACTATGAATACAATAATAATTTGAGCAAAACACCCCCACTATTAATTAGAGAAACCAAAAACATACATTCTCAAAAATAGGAGGGTCCCAAAAGAAAGGAGAAAATAACGGCCAGAACGAAGCCTAACAATGAACAAAACTAAGATGCCCTAACAAAGACAAAGTGGCCACTAAGAGTTTTAAGCTCCACAAAAGTCCTTATATGAGGAACTGCCTGTTGATCCAGTGGGACGTAATGGAGAAAGGCAAGGCGGGAAGGGCTCCCCCACTATACTTTAAAGTCTGCAGACCAAAGGAATGACCTCCACACGAAAGGTCCACGTCTCTCTTACATCACCAGAATCAAGTAATAGACTTACACCTGCTCACAGCAAGGTCCCCCAGGCAGATACTGGCCCAAGGCTACAGCAAGATGAGGCAGCAGCATTGCAACAGTATATCATTGAGAAGGAAAAGCGAATATTTGCAGAATGTAGGCGTGAACTTGCTGTAATCCAAATGTACCAACATGGGGTCCAGAACTAGACTGCTCTACTAGGGCACAGGGACTTCCGATTACACCTCGGAAGTCCAAGGAAACCAAAAACAGGACTCTGAGAAAAACCAGGCCAAGGATCAAAACAGGAATGGAAACTCAAAATAATGTGGGGGAAGAAAACTCAAAACCATGATGGGGATACTAAAATAAATAACAAAATGGGGTAAACTAAAGATAAAGAAAAAAAAAGAACAAAGTTCTAACATATGGAAGTGCTTTCCTCAGTATCAGCAACTTAGGAATCAATGAAGCTTTCTTGACTAAAAACTATTCTGTTCACGATGTCCTCTAGATAGCTATAACGTGAGAGCAGATGCATTCCCCTACTGGTAGCGTATATATGAATGTATAACTTGGCCTAAATTTCCTCCCCCAATTAGTAAACAAAAATAATGAGCTTTTCTTCTGGCTGCACTTTGTTCTGAAGTAGTTCAGCTGCCTCAGATACTAAGTGCACAGTTTGCCTGTTCTCTGACCAGATCAAAGGTGCCAGTTCCATTTAGAGTTTACTTAACATCTCTAAAACCCTTTATCATGAATAAACTAAAGAATATTTGGAATAATGAACCTTGCAGCAAGTAAGAGCAGATGCAATCCGCATTCTTCGCACCAAAGAATGGATCTCTTTCAAATGTGCCGCACCAGGAGGCCTATGACCTTCTCATACTTGACCCAAAGCCTTCCTGTATGTAGACAATGCAGGTCAAGACCAACAGTCACACATCTCTCGTGCAGATGTCGAAACTGAATCCACACATAGCCTAACTAATACAGTATATAAACATTATTTAATTTATATTGACCTTCTGATGTTGTATTGTTCTCCTAAGTCAGCTCTTGACTTCAATAAACAAGAGAAAGACTTACGAACCCAAGCGACAAACCATATCTGAGAGCGCTCACAACCTTCCGTCACCACCACAGTCACAAACTCCTGACCTCCTGCCGTCACCCTTTGTTTTTCCAACAACCGTCTACCATTTGTCTCATGACGTCACAACAGCAACCACTGTCCCATTCCAAAGAGAATGAGAGGCCAGGCTTTACAAACACCCAACAGAAATACAGCATACTTTATCTATATTTCTTAAATGTATAACGCCTACACCACAACCTGTAACCCGTTTAATGAAAGTAACAATAATGATTGAATATATAACACTACATAATATATTAGAACTGAATTACCTGTCCCCTATTCACGTGAATAATGAGACTTAAAGACTGACAGATAATCAGAAGCCTCAGCCAACAACAGATGCTGTATCAAGTTCAGGAAGTAAATCCTTTGGGCCAACCCAATGAGAGTTGTGGTACTGTCAAACTGCCAGATGATAATAGTGATGAATGCCCTAGTTTTGTTTTGGGTCAGTCTCTTGTCACCACAATTGCTACTATGATTTTCTCTCTTCCTGAAGTTTATGGTCAAGGCATTGCTACAGCAACACCATACCATACCCTTCTTTTTTCCAGTGGTGTGCTGTATGTATAAAGAAACTGTCAAAGCCAAAGCTTTGTATTAACTTTCTATCCATTTTTATTTTTCTGCTTTTGCATTCAATCAGCAGATATTGGGGTGACACATTCAAGTTCATTTTAATGTTGAGGAACCCAGAACATTAACAGGACTGAAAGCCAATCTGTACAAAACTTGTTCTTGCAGTTCATGTACAGGGACATAGAAATTGGATAATGACATTTTGTTGTGTGTTTAGCACTTTAGTTAGTCGAACATTACTCTAAATCTGCAAGTGCCTTGTGCACAATAAAATCATTGGTACTGTATGTATCTGCTGTATAAACCTTCTGATACTAATTTTGTCTACAGGTATCCTGTATTGTGAGAGAAAAGGTTCTTCAATGTGATGGTTTTTTCTGTAGCATGCTGCAGGTAAGGCTTATACTAAAAGTGTAGTAGTTGCAGTAAGAGGAGAGTATGACCCTAAATAATTGGGTAAATCAAGCATTTTTTAGTATTTAATGTAAGCTATGTTGAATCTGTGGATTGCTTGATAACACACACACATTGTTCAAAAGCCAGTCTGAGAGTTATTCATGATGCACTGACTGGCTGACTGACACGTTTGGCAGTGTTCAGCTTGTTACCCTTACCCTTCGTTTTCAAAGTTAGCATACCACAAAGCACAAGTCATCTGCTTAATAATGACACCAGAATGAGCACCGTCATATTTTGATTAGCAATTTCACAGACAGTGTGTGAAGTGAAATATTGCCTGTCACAGAAGTAGCTCTTTGATAGATGGGACCTGCAAAGGTTTAGTAACTGATAGTGTTAAATGGGGTCAGGGTCTGCTAAAACCTTGTCTTCTGCATCTGAATTCTTGAATTGCTTTATACCTTCAGAGATTCCTTAACCATTTGGGTCCCATTCTCTCTGCGTCACTAAGTCTCTGGGTATTGGCTTTAGCGTTAGCAACTGATCCTTGAGTTCTCTCTGAATTAGAATTTGGTCTAGGGCTTCATTTATGGCTTTTCTCCAGGATTGCATTGTGCTTCTTGCTGGTTCCTGGTCTGCTTTGTCAGTGTACAGTATGCTGTTTCTAGTCAACTGCTCCTCATCTCTTGTCCAGACCATCAAGATGCCTTAGATCACAGTCCGTTTTTCACCCATTGCGCAGCTGTCCATATCTCCTCCATCACTTCATCCTTGAATTGGTCCTCTCGTGCACCTGCCATGAATCTTGGGTTCTCCCACCTCTTCAAAGTAGCTTCTGTTTTCTTCCTAAGTGCCCAAGTCTCCACTGCAGAAAGCAGAAGTAGAGGCCTTGTGCAAGCATCCAGCAGTCTCCCTCTCCTCGACTGCAGAGGTCGTATTTCCATCTTCATAGCAGCTTCACATTCAGCATTTCTTCAGGGCTGATTTGACATGCAGTTTGAGACTCAAAACTTGCTTTTGGTGTTTGTTCAGAATCAGGCAAAAGGCTTTGAGATTGCCTACTGCGTTACATATTAAATTCCAGCAGAAAAAAGTGTTCAGTAGAATTATCACAAGAGTGAATATACAAGTCCTAATGTGTAGAATAAAGGAAAATAAGCAAAAATTGTGATCCAGAGTTGAGCCTTTAATAAGAAAACTCCAAATGTCTGACTGTGAAAGACCACGGTCTCACATAGATTGACCCAGTCAGTGTTTGAGATCTCGTGTGTGTGTGTGTTTTTTTTTTCGAGGCAACAAATTAGACATCAGGGCTGACCCAGCAGCTGTGAATGTAGCCACAGATTCTCTGTTAAAGAAGCAGAACACTGTGGAAAAGAGCAGTGAATTGAGCACAACTGGACACAGAAGCTATAGCACAGTGGATGGTGTGGCTGTAGGAATATCTGATTGTCTTAGTAACTTCACCTAATTCTCCTTTCTGGGTGGAATGATTTCAGTTTCAGATTTTCTATGTTCTGCTGAATAGGTGCATTCCAAATTGGGTGAGAGTGACACTACAAATTATAGTGGTAGTGTGAAGTTACTATTAGAATCCCGAGTATATAAATAGGCTGACGTGTAACTGACAGTTGGGTGTTTGTGGTGACTCATATTACTGGGTGTGCTATATTCTTCAAGAGGTAAACACTCCATGAACATCCATACAGCAAGGGTCCACAAAATTGAGTCTTCATGTGCAAAGTAAAGAACACAGACAGTATCCCAGCTGTTTTGAATGATTATTGTAAACAGTTGTTTTTAAACAATGATTACTAACAGCAACGAAAACTGTGGCAATTGAAATAAATATTGAAAAATACTTTTGGTTCCTTCAGGCCAGGTTATTTTATCGCAAGAGGAGGGCCATGGTCCAGGGGCTGACATAGAAGTCTCTGAAGCTTTCAAACTGTGGGCTTTGTGGTCACCAGGTAGCAGGAATATAACCCTCATGAGATAAGTCAGGG
The DNA here is from genome assembly GCA_039081455.1 of Macrobrachium rosenbergii. NCBI lineage: Eukaryota > Metazoa > Arthropoda > Malacostraca > Decapoda > Palaemonidae > Macrobrachium > Macrobrachium rosenbergii. The sequence continues at coordinate 57,872 of JANJGK010004096.1, read as the reverse complement.
GATACAGTCAGTTGAGTGACCCTTACAGGCACAAACTTAGGGCTACAATTTAAAGTGTCTTAGTACAGTTTTACCTTGCAGGGGGTTAGCGTCATCAGCAAACCTCATGTGGTACACCGTAGGCATTACTTAAGGTTCTTCGCATTGCCCCTTCGGCCCCCAGCTGTAACCCCTTCCATTCCTTTTACTGCACCTCCGTTCATATTCTCTTTCTTCCATCTTACTCTCCACCCTCTCCTAACAGTTGATTCATAGTGCAACTGCAAAAGTTTTCCTCCCGTTACACCTTTCAAACCTTTTACTCTCAATTTATCCTTTCAGCGCTGAATGACCTCATAGGTCCCAGTGCTTGGCCAGTGGCTTAAATTTTGTATTTTAGTTCTATTTCTTAGTAATGTTTAAAATGAATTCTCTGTTAAAACAGCAGCCTCCACGAATGCAGTCAAAACAATCGGGTCTTTGTATAATTATACATCTTCAGGACTTGCATAACTAGACACTGGAGATAATTTGCAGAAAACACAAGGCTTTTGAAGTTTAGCAATTGTAATTATGGCTACAACTCAACAGGCTCTGTATCTTTTGCCCTACAGTGTACTAAAGCAGATGATAATATTGGCAAGTTTTGTTTTTTTTGATTACTCATCTGAAAAGGTATCAGAGGCAGTGTAAAGTTAAGGTAATAAGTTTGTTGCTCTGTGACACAAGTGTGGGCACTTTCCATGAACTCATGTTGGTGTTTTGTGGGGAACAACCTCAGTTGTTGAAAACTATTTGAGATTTCATGTTTGCTGTTCTTAGCATGTGAACCTCATAGACCCTGGAATGAGAGAAATGTTTGAGACTGTTCAGGAAGTGGATGTTGTGCAAGTAGAGCCTCAGAAGTTCAGCCAAGATGCAGTGCGCTGCTGCCCTGCAACAATTCACCTTGTGTTTTGATTACGCTTTTATACAATTATTAATAATTTACTGAACTGTCTTTTTTATTTCCTCATAACTGACCTCTTCTTTCTGTATTTCCTATTGCTGTCTGTTGTAACTTCTTTCAAATGAACACTAATATTCTTGGGAAGCTTCTGGGATTGCAAGTCAGTGGCTCTTGTATGCTTGTTCCATATGAATAGGGGTTTATCTTCTGAATAATAATAATAATAGTAATAATTCTGCGTCCTGTGTTCTTGTTTCCATGGAAGAGCTGAAAGGTCTTGGTGCTGTTTACATTAAAAGTTATGGGCATAATACCCATCTTTTTTTTATTAATTTATCATTACCGTTTGTATATACATTCATCTGTTTATTGATTTGGCTTCTGATTTTAATCTAAATTGTTCATTTAATTTTGATCCAGAGATGGACAATTATTCTTTTCAGGTTTATGATAAATTTCATGGTCCTTTTGTCTTGTTCCATGTGAATGAATGTGACCCAGTCTGAATCATAATGATATTGAATAATAATAATAATATTGAATAATAACAACACTATTTACTTGTAGCTGGTATGTACTCTGAAATTTGAGAGTACAAATTTTGTGACTGTTTGTAGAGCCTTTTTTTTCATGACAGATTGATTGTGAGCGAGAAAGAGAATCCGTTCACACGTGAAAATTCACCAGGACAAAATTTTCACATTTTTGGGAGGTGAAGCATTTTCAGGTTTCTCAAGAGGTTCCAGTTTTTCTTCTGACTTACAATTGAGTGACCTCGGGGTTGTGACACAGCATTTTTATTTGTTCTTATGCTCTGGAGTTTAACTTGTTAAATTGTGAAAGCTTCCATTCAGAATTATGCATTGACTTGAAATGACTTTTATGTTGCACAGAAATCAGGTTCCCAAAAGAGAACTGAACTCAGTGGGTCCTCTCTGCTCTCATTGCTATTTGATTCAGCTGATGTGGTCCTCATTGTGATAATCTTGGTTCTCTTGTGACACAGTCTGTCCAGTTTGGTTCAGGACCCAAGTTTAAAACGAAAAACATTTCCATATTGCAAATGGCTTGCCCCAACTAAATTCTTTATAGAGATATCCTGTCAGATTGTCAAGGATATTTCATTGATTATTGTATTCTTAAGAAGTTTCCTTTTCACAAATAAGTTTTGTCCTTCATCCCACACTTACAATCAGACATATTTTGAGAGTCTGTCAAACTTTCAACCAACAATGTCAATCAGATATCAGAAACAAACATCGTTGGGAAATTTTGTCAGAATCTTCATGTTTAGTTAACCCTATTTAGATGATTTTAAGGATTTTGCAATATATGAGGTGAGATTAATATAATCTTGAAAACCATCCCATCTGCAAGGCCTACGAGAGCTAATGGTAAACCATTTACGTATTGTTAGTGATCAGCATTTGAAGTTGCTGACATAGTTCTGTTAGTGTAGAATTGAAAGATGGCAGTCTTCAGTATTTTTTCTATAGTGTATGGTAATGGTTCCTGGGCTTTAGAATTTTGTTAGAAAGTAAGCATATGCCTCCTCCACATAGCATACAGTGGCCTCATTCAATTCAATTCTGATTAATATATTCAAGGTTATCAGTGAATTGTTACCTAATCAAATTATTTGTCAGTAGGCCTAACCTTCTCTGGAGTGGTGTCTTCCCACAGTGTAGAATTTGTTGAGCAACCAATGCACAAGTCAAGAAGTTGACAAGCAAACTTGATGTATGCTTGGTGTCAATTCAACATTGTAGCCCTCCTTCCTAAATGAGGATAAAGTCTCTCTCATTCCTGAATGTAGGAATTTCAGGAGGAGCCACAAGGTCTGCATTTTTGTGAAGGAAGGTAAATCTGTTGTCAACAGTTTTGTAGGAAGTAGTAATTTTTGTGGCCCAAGGAAGTGTTGTAATTTGCTGAAATCTGAGACCATTAACCTTGCTGGGAAGGCTCTTTGGCTTCAGAACCATTTTGCTGTTGAATTCGAAAAATTTTTGTGAGTGTGACAGATGAATAAGTCTTTAATTACACTGATTTTCTGTGAGTTAAATGCTTTCTTTTTTATTACAGGAGTGTGGCTTAGCCAGTGCTTTATTCTGGTGTAGCTGTGATGCTGAGGATATGAAAGGTTTTTCTTCATAGTGAGGCACAAACCTCTTCAGTTCAAACAATCGACATCTTGAGAGGTTTCTGTTACAGACAAGAGGAAATTTCCCTTGCAAAAACAAAGGGAAGTCTTGTGTTTATTTTGTATAACGAAGTGAATGGTATTTAAAAATAAAACTGATGTAAGTAATGAGTATAGTAGAAACTTTCAAAATGGTAGGACTTAATCATTTATATATATATGATGGATTTCAGTAAAAAATGTGCAAATTTATGATCTGTTTTTGACCCCTGTTCCTATAGTAAACACTTCTGATGCAGCAGGATCATTTGAAACCTTATCAACAGCTTGGTTCATTTCTTTGCCACAGGAAGAGAAATACATCCTTGGATTGAGAGGGTTCTAATAATCAACCAGCTCTAGTGACAGAACTACCTAGCTGCTGGTACTGAGATTATTGCATATGAAGGAGGAGCCTCAACATCTGTGAACACCTGCTGCTACGGACCTTAATACCTCCCTGGTTAAGCCACTGATAAATCTTTTCTATTTGGGAACAGGTAAGAACGGTATCATGTCAGTTAAAAATACACAACTGAATTACTAATTACTATGTAAATATTCCCTTAAGGAGTGTGTTGACTGCCAGATTTTGAGGAATTGTCAGATTTTATGGTATTAACAGTTTTCAGGTGTTATGTCTAAATAAAAAAACCTAAAAAAAATGTTTAGATGGGTTCATGGACAATTTTGTTCATCACTTGTACGGCACTGTGAACAACAAATTGTAAAAATACATGTAAAAAAAAAAAGTGTCAAAATAACTTGTACAAAAATACTTGCCACCCACTAAAATATCCTATTTTCATGGAGAAAACTGGTTATAATGACATAGGGATATATAACTGGCTCAAGACGTCCTGATTGTCTCAGGATTCTCTTCCATGTCCCCAAAATTTTTAGTTTTTCTGTTTTCTCAAAACTTACTTTTTTCAAAACGAAATGCTTATTTCTCCAAGAAGATGGAACCAAATTCAGTGAAACTTGTACAGAGTGTAGTATAACTATATCTTTCTTTTGTCACTGGGAAATTCACTTTTGAGTGAAAAAATTTTTTTATTTCATATTTTTGAAAAGTGAGGTCATTATTTTTTAACTGAAAAAAAAATTAATAAAAAAATGACTTAGACGTTGAACTTCTAAATTTCCCCATGAGAGAGTTTTCATTATTAGTTGTAGAATAAGGGTAAAAATTTGAAGCAAACCCCTTCAGTCATAGGGCAGAAACAGTCATTACTTTAAAATGGGACCTTAGGGCATAGGTGCACCCCTTAAATCACTACAATGGCTCTTTTGGCGTCAACTGAATATCATAAGTTGTTTCACCCCTTTGGGACTGTGTCTAGTAAGATGATCCTGGTGTCTGTTGCTTCAAGTTTTTGTAGTAGCAATTTGGCAGCAAAACTTTATAGTTCCAATGAAGAATATATGAAAGATAGACCTGTATAAATGTTGATCTAAATTCTCATTTTCTTAGTTTTATTCAAGGTTATCAGGAATCTGTTAACTAATATCATTATTTTTGTCATTAGGACTAACTTTCCCAAGATTTTATGTCATCACCTGGTTCAGAATCTGCTGAGGAGGAGACAGCACTCTGAAGTAATGGAGGAATTCCAAGAATACCTTAGGCAGTTTGGGTGTTTGTTCAGTGTGATGGTCCTCCTTTCAAATATCAAGATGTGGACAGCAGCCTCCCTCTCTCTCTCTCTCTCTCTCCACAGGAAGCAATGTTTGCACATGAAGGTAATATTATTGGCAATTTTGACAAGTAGTATTTATATTTTGGTCTGTGTCTGAAGCTTCATGTTGTTTGACTAAAATCTGGGACCTTAACACTTGCTAGAAATGTTGTTGTTTATTTCAGAACTGTTGAAAGGAACTTCTTTTTAATGACTGGTCCATTTTGTCTTCTGGGATTTGCTCTTATACTCTTGCAGTCTACTGAAACATTTGGTGTGCTGGTACAGTCAGTGGTAAGTATTTGAAACATTCTGTGAATGACTTTGCATGTAGAAAGATACTAAAGCAGTTTGAATATCAGTAAAGTCAATGGTGTTTTTGAACTTGAAAGATATATACCAGCAGTCAGTGATATTAAGTACTTATAAAATTGTTGCAAAAGTTTGTAGCCTGCATCTAGTATTGTGGTTTATACCTCCTTCAGGAACCTGGCTGTGAATGTTGGAGGAGACTCATGTGAATGTTGAAGAGTATGTGGAATAAACAAATTGTAGAAGATATGGAATAATCCACCAGGCCTTACAACTGATGTGATGAGTGAGGCACTTGGAAGGAGTCCTGTAGAGATGACACTGAACAGGTGAGTGAAACAAAAATATGAAGAACATTATAACATTTTTTGTTCTTTAGATTTCATCATCCATTAATAGATATTTGGTAATTACCTTTCTTCTTTCATAAGGTTTTATGGCTAATTAATATAACTTCAAACCAGTTATCTTCAGTTTGTTCAGAGAATCATTTCAAAGCAGTTAACTTTGAGAGTTCAGTGTCACTTCAAACTTAGTCCTCAGTATTATTTCAATGTTGTCAGTGTCACTTCAAACTTAGTCCTCAGTATTATTTGAATGTTGTCAGTGTCACTACAAACTTAGTCCTCAGTATTATTTGAATGTTGTCAGTGTCACTTCAAACTTAGTCATCAGTATTATTCCAAATGGATGTTAACTTTCATTGGGAAAGTTTTAAAAGAGGAATAGAAGAATTATTCATTGTTTGCACAAATTCACCATTTTCACAAGTCTTGTTTTAGCACAGGGTCATGTTTCACACTGAATATTTCAATCCTAACATGTGACGTATTCAGCTTAATTATAAAAATGAATTGAACTTTGTCAGAAGAGTCTTCCTTCTCTCAATACTAGTGCAGTATTGATCTTTCTTTTCTTGTACACTTTTATTTAAAAAGTTTTTATACACAGTCACCAGTGACAGCCATTAGCAATAAATGAATGTCTGTTGTATAAATAGTTTGAAAATATAGTCCGTAATAATTTCAGCTGCCAAAAAATATTGATATAAATGAGTCAGTGCCAGTACAATCGATGATAAAGACTTTATTCATGAATATTTTTGTCTTCTTATAGCTTGCATATATAGTAACAGTTCCCTTTACTTTTTTATAGCTTGCATATAGTGACAGTTCCTTTGACCTCTTTCAGGAAAGTGGCTGTGAATGAATGTTTTTTTTAGGCAGCCAATACTTTTTAATTTTTCTTCATGAATTTTGTGTTGGATAACTTTTTCTAACCTCAAACCAATGACCAATTTTTGTTCCAATTATACTTTATTATTTCAGAAAATAATACAGATTTTACGGTCAAAAAAAAAAAAAAAAACTTATCAAGGAATAAAAACTTATCAACTGATACCACTTGGTAGGTAATATGAACAAGGACTACTTATCAGTCACCTGTTGAAACAATAATATATACAACACTGGATTATAAATCAGAAGTTATCAACTTATAAGTGAAGTAAAGAAGGACTGTACAGAATAAATTTCACCTGCAAAAACTATCATAAATACCAAAGTGGATCATAAATCAGAAAGAATAACTCGAGTTTCCATCCACAGCTTGCCTGATGCCTCTTCATGGATACCGACCACCTCAAACTTCAAGATGTGTTGCTGTGAGTGAGCTGGCTACAACACCTGGTTAAATTTCAACCTATAGCCATTACCTAGTACAAGGAAACCAGTATCAGAGACAATAAATGACTGCAAACAACAAACCACAACCTATTATATTCCTGCAGAAGCAGCTCGAAGAACATTAGCATCTGTTACAATCATCATCCTTCAACAGTGACTATTCATGTTAAGTTATCAAGTCAAATACTCTATTAAATAATATCATTCAATTTGGGAAAGATTGGAAGACCACTCGAGTTATGAAAAATCTTGTCTTCATCTTTCTTCATCTTTAAGAGAGATTGTGTATTTAATACACAATGTAAATAGTAATGTAAATGATGCATAACTGCTCTTCCAAAGCTGCACAATGATGAGTGGGAGACTGATCTTGATGTGAGTTTCCCTCCACAGTAATAACGTTAGACTGACGTGTTGCCTTCCTTCTTCAACAGTGTTCCGCTGTTTACATTGTGTGCGCTTTAGTCTCTGCTCTGTTATGAGGATGAGATTTTTCCTAACTCGAGTGTTCTTCCAATCTTTCCTGATTTGAATGACAATCATATTATTTGAGTATCTGACTTGATAACTTGACTTGAACTAGTCACTGCTGAAGAATGATGATTATACCAGACGCTAATCCTCTTCCAGCTGCTTTTGTAGAAAAATTATAGGTCGTGGTTTGTTGCCTGTTGTTTGCAGTCAAGTCTAGTCTTTTAAGCAATGACTGGAAGAACACTCGCATCACCAAAGTCAGGTTAAGGCAGTTTCCCAAGTTCGTGTCACTCTTCAGCAGTGGCTGGAAGAACACTCCCGTCAGGTTAAGACTAATTTTCTTCGTTCTTCAGCTGTGGGTGGAAGAACCCTCAAGTCAGGTGAAATCCAGTCCTCGTTGTCCTTCAGCAGAGGCTGGAAGAACACTCATGTCAGGTTAAATCTAGTCCTTGTTGTCCTTCAACAGATATTTTAAGTTATGCAATATAATTTAACAATTACTCAATATTGTTCATTTTGTATTCCATTTAAATTACTAACAACACTAGCATCCTGTTATAATAATAAAATTTACTATGTCAAATATTTTTCTTTATCAAATACTCTAAAAAAAACTTTTCATTTACTCAAGTTAAAAGATATTGATAAGAATGAGTATAGAAATAAAAGCACAAATTGAAATAAAGCAAAACAATATGGTAATCAACAAAATAGCAAATAAAATATGGTAATCAATTAGTAAACAAAACAGGTAGATGATCTGGAGATACAAATCAATATCATTTATGTGTTAGGACAAATCAATATCATTTATACACATCAGAAATACTTAGGGAGTCATGTATGGCAGTTTGAAAAGTAGCAATGTAAATTGCACTGAGAGGCTGATGTGGCATCAATCACTTTGCTAATGAAAGTTTGTCAAAAGATAAAAGGTTAAGAAAATAGGGAAAGAGCACAGACACACCTTGTAGCAACCACTCTCAGAAACAAAGGAAACCATCAGTGTCTTTCTTCAGCAGATAACCTCCATGGAAGGCTGCAGGATATTCACACATGAAATCGATGGTCCATCAATGGCAGAAACCTACAAAAGACTCTAGTAACATGATTCTTGACAACTACTCAAGACTGCAGAAGCATGTGGCTGGCACTAGTGCCACCACCTCTGAGACATCCTGTGACCGACAGACACCAGGGGAACAATACGAAGGTTTCTGTTAGCATTAAACATACATTCTTTTTTGTATACAAGACACAAGATTCTGATGAAAGCAAATAATTTCTCCCATGGAAAAGCTTTGACAGAAATACAAGGCTAAAAAATATAAGTCAAAGGTACAACAGTAAGGAGAGAGAGAAAGAGAGAGAGAGCCTTTGGTATCAGTTCTTGTTTGTTAAGTGCAAGTTAAGCTTCATCCCATACTAACATCACTTGTTTTTCCTTTCTACATCACCATTAGACTAGCAACAGCTCCCTTTTTGTACTGAGAGGGGCCTGAACTCCAAGAGTAGAATTTGAATTGCCTGCATACAGTTCAATTCATATTCTAGACCAACAATTATATCAAGTAAACTTCCTCTCCAATACAGGTGCCTGAGTCAATGAGGTCTAAGATCATAAAAAATACTACCAAAAATTGTTGATTGTTTACATATAAAAAAAAAAACTCAGAATAATTTTGTGAGTTATCCAGTGTCTCAACTGAAGTCACTTCATTAATTAAAACTTATAAAGATCAAAAGCAACCGTTCTCAGTTCCTACCTGTAGGATTCAACCCACCAGCGTCACCACAGACATTGATACACAACTGCACCTCATAACCTTTTCCACAATGTTTGCCCAACGAGGAAATACCCAAAAAGCAAGAGGGTCAAAATGAAGGAGTCAGTGCACAAAAAGCAAAGCAGAACGAAGCCTTCAAGGTCTGCAACATCAACTGAGAACTGAAATTGATAAAAAAAATATGGTAGTGATAAAGGACAGACGAAGAACAAAGCAGTTAATTTCCTGATAATCAGCAAATCAACTAATTAACTCTGTTAAGTGCTGCCACCAACTACGGAATAGAGCATCACGGACTGGAGAAGGCTATCGCACAAAGGCTAAGATACAGCCCAAGATTTGACAACATGGTTATATAGTCACTACCTAGCAAAGAGCAAATAAAAAAGGCACCTACAAAGTCTTGGCTGCCGCAAACATCGGCATGTACGCTCATCCACTGACGCATTGCTATACTGAAAGGGGTTTAGAAGACACTTATGTTTGAGACCCCAACAACCCTTCCATAATTCCCACTCCCAGAAAGATGACAAAGTAACAAGTGTCTTTCCTCCATTCTTGTTCCATGAAAGTGAATTTCACAGACTATAAACAGCCAAGGTAAGAATGACTCTCAAAGAGGAAGAGATGTATTCCAGCAATTCAGGAAGAGCTGTCCAGTGTGTTTCTGCTCTCTCAAACAGCAGCACTGAACATGTGGTCTCAAGAACAACTGAACTTACAAACAAAATTCCTCTGAACTCCCAATGAAACTTCTTCAACCAGTTTTAGGTTGTTATCAAAGAATGGAATGGCTCAGATTTTAGCCGTTTTCAGGTTATTACAAAAAAGCTAAGCTGAATATTGAAATTTAAAAATGACACATGGAGTACTGGCAACAAGGAGTGTCATGTGTAAAGGCTCCCAGCTGTTTAAATGATAGAAAGGAACCTTGAAACTCATCAATGACACAAAGTACGAGTAAAACTCCTCAGAATGGAAGGACAAGAATATATGAACAATGAACACCACATGAAGAACTTTATCAGGTGAAGCAGTTCAGGTCTCACACATCAGGTCAACCACTTCCCAAGCACAACTGCATTCAAACTGAGGTCCATTTCACCTGAAGTCTGATCACCTGTTACAGATGACTATCTGGAACTGAGTGACATACCTAGGAACACCTTATGCACTTTATTATGTATAGTTGATTTTTCCTCAGAGTATATCACACATTTGCTTCTCTGAGTGAAATATACTACTGATGCACACAACAGAGAGAGAGAGAATCAACTGAAGTATATAGAGTACTGCACTGGAACCTTAAACAACATTAGTTCAATTCTGACCCATTTTTGTCAAAAGTGGAAGCAAAACAAAGATGCAAGACAAGACTGTATTGATGAAACAAAACCAACACTGATGGTCAGGAACTACTGATGTGCAGGTACTCATCTTCAATCAAGAAACAAAATGACAACCTTTAACAGAAAACGGAATAAAGGAAATAAAAACATATTAACGGTACTGAAGCCATGAGGGTTATTTCCAAAAAAGGTTAAAGCTCGGGAATCAACTCTGTGTGCATGACTTTAGCTATCTTGGACATAGGAGTGTTTTCCCTTCTACTACCCAAGAAAATTATAAAAAAAACTCTTCCTCTTGAAGGTTTATGTCTGTCCAGACAAAGTCTCAGTAGTTCTAACTGGACATAAGACAGCCATTTCTTCATAGCCCACCTAAGCAGTTGAATTAGGCATTGACACACACCTCTATTTTTCCTCTAAGCAAAGAAAGAAAAGAGAGCGGATGTCACTAGAACAAAGCCCAAGAACAGAAAGGGCTTCAAGTTCACTAATAAAACTGTTCATAGGTCCACCTGGACATAAGGATAGCCACTCCTTCAATGCCTATCAAAGCAGTTCAATGAGGCCGTGTCCCAAAGAAGGCTGGGAAGGAAGAGCTTCACTTTCCTCTGAGCAACAAAAGAAAAGAAAGGCTGCCTTAGAACAAAGCCCACACACAAGAAAGCAAGCATGTTTGAAAGGTGTAACAGGGTCAACACCCTGCAAGTTGCAATATGAAGCTATTGTTAGGAGAGGGTGGAAAGTAAAATGGAAGAAAGAGAATATGAACAGAGGTACAGTAAAAGGAGGGAAAGGGGTTGCAGCAGCTAGGGGCTGAAGGGACATTGCAAAGAAACTTAATGCCTGTAGTGCACCGCACAAGGGGCACTGGTGGCACTAACCCCCCTATGGGGTGGGTACGTAGGTTCATGAATTGTTGACCTGTTCCAGAAGACAGCACATCCATTCACATGAGGAATAACAAACATACATCCAACTGCCATTTACACATCAACCAATTTACTCAGTATTTTGACTGTCACTTGACACTGACAGTGATTCAAATTCAGCCATCCAGCACTACACCTACAGTACATAAAACTATTCTAACCAAGATTGAAGAATCAGGTGAAGCTCCTGTGTAGATATTCAGAAATTGTGGCCACACCCTCCACTATGCAATAACTAGCCTGCCCAAATTGGGTCATCCCAGATGCCTAATCTGTTGCCTTATTACGACCACCAAACAAGAAAGCGCAGATGTCAGCTGTGTCAGTCTCTGTACCAGGATCAAGGTCTTCCAAAGCACACACTTGCTCTTTTCTTAATAGGGGCTCGCTAATGCACAACTTTTGCTTATCTTCATTGACTGAATTCTTGATTTCATTGTATTTTCACTCTTTTGACAAAGTAGATTTGGTTACTCTACTGTACACACATTTGGCTTTCCAATTTCTCATGCTGGTATTCAGTGGTGTGTAAACTCACCATTCAATTTGAGGGACTTTTGCTTCATTCCATACAAACACCAAATGCTGCAGGTTTTGAATTTGAAACTGCATGTCAAATCAGCCTTGAGGACAATGCTGCCTGTGGAGCTGGTATGAACAGGGCAATACCAGCAGCTGCAACGAAGTCAGAAGACTGGTGGATGCATGTCTATGGCCCATACTACTAATGATTCCAAAAATTAATATACCCTACACTCAATACACAATGATCTACATACAGTAATGATTTATGGACATACTCTCTCCTTCTTACATTGAAAACACTTTCATTTCACTTACCTCCCTACTGCATGGTATTCAAGCAAATGTCTATGAGAAAAATGTCATTTTCCCCCTAAAGTTCCATTTCTGCTTCCCTGCACAGAACCTGTGAAATGTTTCAATTTGTTAATTTTATGAAGAACAGAAAAAACTATAAACAGACAGTGAAGCTACATAGTCTTAAGCTTTTGTTACATTTAAAATGTACAATATTACTGTAATGTCTTGAACATACAGTATTATTATTATTATTATATTATTCAGAATATGAACCCCATTCATATAGAACAAGCCCACCAAAGGAGCCACTGACTTGAAGTTCAAGCTTCAAAAAGCTATGGTGTTCATTAGAAAGAAGTCACAGAAGGTAATGGGAAATACAGAAAGAAAAAGTCAGTTATCAGAAAAGAAGAAATAAATTGACAAATTAATAAATACAGATAAAAATATAAAGGATTATTATCATTAAACCTATGGAAGAGATACAAGGTAGCATTCTTTGTTTAGTGACACATGACTGATCCCAAAACCAGAACTTGTTGTGCACTCATTATTGTCATTAGCAGATGAAGCAGTTCAATCGGACTCTCAGAGGGTTGGCCCAAAGGGTTCGTTCAATTCCAAAACTGGACCTTTGTTGCTGGTTGAACTTTTGACATTCTCATAAGAGATGTGTCATTGTCAGTGCTGACCTTCTTTCTCTGCATACAAGGTCATTAAGTAGACACAGGTCATATAATAATTATTATTATTATCATCCAATAGGTGAAACCTATTCATATGGGACATGCCCCCCACAGGGGCCACTGACCTCAAATTCAAGCTTCCAAACAATATTAAGGTGTTCCTTAAGAAGGAGCAAGAGGCGGTCAAGGGGAATACAGAAAGTGACCCCACTTATTAAAAAAGAAATTTAAATAAACTCACAGATAAAAATGTATTAAAATGCAAGAAGGATAGTATTAGGGTAGTAATGCATTGCACCTTTGCTTGAACTTCTGAAGAAGAAGTTCCAACAGCATGACATCCTCAGCAGGGCGGCTGTTCCACGGTCCAACGGTGTGAGGACGCAAGGACCTCTGGAACTGAGAAGTTCGACAGCGAGGCACAAGTGCAGCCAATTGCAAAATGTACTGACTTCAGAGGGCATTGTTATCTGGTCTGAAGAATATCAGAATTCAATCCCCAAGGGTTAGATCTGCTTTTCATTATGATGTTCATTATCCCATCATTTTCAGAGATGTTACGTATTCACTCACTGGAATGGGTTAGGTTAGGTTAGTCTGGGCATATTAACTGCAAGCTGCGCACTCAAGTTTTGAAGGAGGGAAAACCAATTCAGAAAGAACTGCAGTAATAGCCTAATTATTTCTGTTTGCCTAACTGAGGGTGAACATTTTGGCCAAATAATTCAGCCAAGTAACACACTATTTGCAGTAACTATGTATGCTTAAATTCACTGCCCTACAGCTACAAATATATCACCAGCCACCTGTTATTTCTGTGTGATTCGGTTTACTTTCAACTTTTCTAGAAATTAGACAATACTAGTAAGCGAAGCCAACAGCTCTTACATTATGACTATCTGGAGAACACCAAAAGTACACAAGTGGTGGTGTTCCACAGAAAAACTGACTTCAATCATACATTACTGATAGTAGCACCTCAATCTAACAGACAGCAAAATGCCCAGTGTCACTCCTAAGGCTAAGTACTACATTGAAAAGTAAGTCCAGCCTGGCTCTCTGCTGGCAACAGTTCCTAAATACGACACAAGCGATGGCAGAGGGAATGATTCTAACAAATGACAGAAGGCCCTACAGTCAGACACAAATACCCTCTTTTAGACACTCAACGAAACAATTCAGGGAATGAAGCTGTGAAATACAGAGGCATTCCTTATCAATCCTTACCAACAAACTTCACTAAAGAACAACAGAAGCTGTGTTACAAAATAAAGACTGAATTCATTAGGATGAGACAGTCAGGAGGGGACCTCATTGAGTTCTGTATGACTGAGGAATGCGAGGCAGGGAGGGAGGCCATTACTCTAATCTTATGCAGCCAATGCAGCAGCTGTGTTGGAAAAATTATGACATATGATATTACATATCAGCTACATGATATTAGATGGTTTCAGCAAGGCTAGCTTTTTCAATGCAATGCATTTTGCTGATAAACCTCTCCAAGTGAGTAGGTATAAGAGGACAGTTCCCCTTGGGCTAGAAATTATAAGGCATCATTGTTGGCTGTAGGTCTCTCTATTCCATATAAGAGGGACAGGCATCAGAAGCATCTGGTAAGCAGAGGGGATACTACACTATAAAATTCTTCAACAGGAAACTACATCACGCTTCTAGACTTTCAGAGGGTTTGCCGTGATAATTCACTGGTTGTATTGTCAGCCTCTTTACAGTACGGCGCTTTTTCACGAATACAGAATTTAGGCCAAAGGCCAACCACTGGGACCTATGAGGTCACTCAGTGCTGAAACTGAAACTGACACTAAAAAGGTTTGAAAGGTTTAACAGGAGGAAAACTTCGCAGTTGCACTAGGAAACAATACTGTTAGGAGAGGATTCAGGAAAGTAAGATGGAGGAAAGAGAATATGAATGGAGGTACAGTAAAAGGAATGAAAGGGGTTACAGCTAGGGGCCATGGAAGGGATGCTACAAAGAACCTTGAGAAATGTCGACAGTGCACCTCGCACCACCTCTGCAAGGGGAGTACTTTTATCATTGACTCACTTTGTTACACCAGCCCTATGAGAGCCTAATCAGCTCAGTGGTCTGGTTAAACTATTTTAACAACATCCTATGTGATTTCAGTGCACACTAGCATTTTCATGAAGTTTGTTAACTATCATTAATACACTACAGTATACCTACTAACCCTTTTCCTGTCAAAAGCAACTCTCGTCATTGAAAAAATACTGACAATTTTTCCTTTCTAAACTACTGCATTTACCTTGTGGTTTTAGTTAATTGGTGGAGTCTAATGCCAGCGAGGTTCCTTAACTCCTGCTGTTGCATGACATTCGCTACTGAAGAAGGTGTATTTCCCAAACTCTCTCAGGAAGTCCTTACAATTTCAGATACTGACACAGTACTGTAGTACATCAATGAAGTCATCTGCAAATAGTATAACAAATTACTATAAACTCTACTGTTCAAGTTATTGCAAAGTTCAAGTACTGTAAGGTACTGATGTCAAATATTCAAGTATTACTCAGGAGCCTCTCAATAGAAATATTTTGATCTGCCAAGTGTCACTCAACATGACTCAAAAAGACATGCTTGCAACCCAGTCCTCTCTGTTGGCAATTTTACAACAGGAAGACCAGACAACACTCACCTCACCATCAACTTACACAACTCAATCAGAGCAAGACCTAATACAAATGACATACCGTATGTAGATACATTCTGTCAACCCTAACTCATGCAATTGCTGATCAGTGTTAAGGCGATTTCGTACTTTTTCCTAGCACAAATGGAACAAGCCCACAAAAGGGGTCATTGACTTGAAATTCAAGCTTCCAAAGATGACGGTGTTCATTCGAAAGAAGTAACATAAGGTAAGGGGAAAAGAAGGGAGAGAGAGTATGATTCAATAATAGCAGAGGCACTAAGAGAATTCCAAACCTCTACAACTGAAGGAAGGAAACAGACAGTTGCCAAGCCAAGAAATCCAAGGCTATAGAGAGCACACCCTTTTCTCACTTCAAAAGCATTCTTTCAATACTCTAAACCTTTAACAGAGCTTTATCCATTGTTATTTCCAGTAGGTTAGGGATCTCTGAACCCTTTTGAGAAAACTGGGGAGTTCAAAAACGCCTCTATGGCTATGTTGTTATTTTTCTATTCTGAATCGCCAATTTATTTTTCATGATGCAATCAACCAACTTGCAGCACAAGTCTGTTCACTGTGCCAATTACATATACTGGCTAGTTACTACACCTAGATAGATAGATAGACAGACAGACAGACAGATAGAATACAGAATTTAGGCCACAGGCCAAGTGCTGGAGCCTGGGAGTTTATTCAGCGCTGAAAGGGAAGTTGACAGCAGAAAGGTTTGAAGGTTTAACAGGAGGAAGACCTCACAGATACACTATGAATCAAATGTTAGGAGAAGGTCGAAAGTAAGAGGGAAGAAAGAGAATATGAAAGGAGGTACAGTAAGAGGAATGAAAGACATTGCAGCAAGGGCTGAAGGGATGCTGCAAAGAACCTTCAATAATGCCACCAGCGCACTGCATGAGGAGCACTGACAGCACTACCCCCCAACAGGGGCTATACCTAGAGATTTCATGACTGGACAGAATTGGACTCAACGATAAAGGGACCTGTGGAGGTACAAAATGATGACTGAGAGAAATCTGTTTATGCAAGATTTCAGGTCTGCCACCTCAGTGTATCATGAATGACTTTCAGGTTGGTTTGGACTGACATCTTGTGTGAGTCACATAATGATGTGAACATTGAGTACAGCAACACCTCCAATTCTGCACTTATCAGCACCATTGTTATTTTTTGCTAGGCTACCTTTTCAGGTGCTGGACATTTCTAGGTCAATCTTTTGAAGTGAATGTTGAGTGTTCAGTTCAAGTTTGGGAACCACAAGGAACTGCTGTTAGCTTTACGCTACCTAGAATACATTCAATTGCAGGATGTGATGTAGGGTCTTTGCTACTTTCAGAAATGGAATGGAATATAAAATGAAGCCAAAGACCAAGTGATGTGACATATGAGGTCATTCAGCACTGAAAGGGAAAGTTAGAGTGAGAGTCTTTCAAGGTGTAACACCCGGGAAGCTTTGCATTCACACTATGAAACAGTCAAGGAAATGAAAGGGGTTGCAGCAGCTAGGAGCCATAGAAGGGATGCTGCAAGAACCTAAGTAGTGCCTACAGTGCACCTCAAGCACTAACCCCCTACAGGGTTCCTCATCAAAAAGCCAGACCCCCAGAAGCATCTGTTTAGCTCAGGTACAGTACTACTCTCGAACCTCTAATTATCAACCACTTCAAAATGCTTGATTTACATGGTAGTTTGTGGACTCACCTCTAACTGCGGTTGCTACACTTTTCTTTCACTTACTTGAAGCATATGACACTGAAAAAACCAGCATGATATACAAAAAACCCATTCCTGTGGCTTGTCAGCGACCATCAAAGAGAAGGAACTTCATCCGTAAGAATACAGGGTATGTGCCTGTGGCAAAAAAAGGGACCTCAATTAGCACAAGAAAGATTTCTAGATAAAATACAGAGCCAATAAGATGACTGCGCACTGGGCACTTGCATATTCCATGCAAGTGTTACACTAATGCAGTGCTAAAGTTTTGCTAAAAAGGTCAATTTTCCACTTCTCTGTCCCTGTGTATAAACTGTAAATACAAGTTTTGCACCAGATAAGTTTCAGTCCTGTTTATGTTCTGGGTACTGCAACAAAAATACCTGTATACAAAATGTGTACTTCCAATATTTGCTGGCTTACTACAGAAACAGAAAAATCAAAGTGGATAACAAAGTTAGTCTAAAGCTTTAATTTTGACGGTTTACTTATACATCACTTAGAACAGAAAGGTATGGTGTTACTGTGCGTAATGTCTTGACCATAAACCTATGGTGCAGAACTATGGTAGCATTCTAGGCTTAGTTACAAGATACTGACACCAAAACAAAACTACTGTAGCGCAATTGTTACTAAAGGGACTGTACTATCATTCAGCAGTTTAACCAGACTACTGAGTCAAAATATTCTCACTCTCATTGGGCTGGCCCAAAGGATTTGTTTATTTCCAAAACTTGACATTTGCCGTTGAAATTCTGACATTCACAATCAGACGTATAACCGTTACTGTTGACCTGTGTTCTCAGCTTCTAGGGATTGGGTCATGCAGGTCATTCATCCTTAAGTATACATGGGTCATATGAACGTGACACATTCGAGAAAGACTGACTGATTTAGTGACTTCAGCAAATCATTTTTTAACTCAAAGAGCATTGGAATTCAACAAAGGGTTGGATCTAATTTTTGCTATCAGGTTCAATACTACATAAACCCTGAAATTCAAGATCATGGGTTTATGGGATGTTAAATGATCATTAAATGAAATGGTTTTGTCTGATTTGGTTATGAAAATTGCATGCTGCACAGTCCATTCTGGAGGTAGCTGCAACTGATTCACAGCAAACTGCAGCATTATGAAAGGATATTTATTTCTGCCTATTACCTAACTGAGGATGGACATTTAGGCCGAATTACAGACCTTTGTAACACACTGCAAAAATATTTTGCTTGAATTGACCACACTACACTTACAAAGATATCATCATCTCCACCCACAGAAGTTATACAATACACTAGGGGATGGCAACTGCTGTTACATTTATAACTACCTAGAGAACATTGAAAACCCAAGAGTACTGTTTATCCAACAAAGCTTACTTCGGTCATCAACTGCTCATACAGAGAACATACACTTCCACACAGTTGTACCTCACTCTTCAAGGACACAAGAGTCACTGGAAAATATCATTCCAGGTCTTACCTCAATGGTCTCTCTCTATACATGATAAGTGCAAATACAAGAAGGAATGATTCTAACAAATGGCAGAAGGACCTACAAATCAAACTCAACTACTCCCTCTTCAACACCTGACTTCCCAACCTCAACAATGAAACTGGGAAATACAAAGTGGCATTACACATTAGCACACTCCTCTACAGAATAAACAGAAGCTGTATTAAGGTAAGACAGAACTGGTCTGGCTGAGACACTCACAACAGGACATTTCTTGCTACAAATTAATGTCAGGATGGAGTGTCACCAATCAGTGACCCTTATCTGATGCAGGCATTGAAGCTGCGCTGGAAAAGTCATTACCAACATTATTTATCAGCCACATCATTATGACAAGCTGCTTTTCCAGTGCGGTGCGTATTGCCAATGAATCATTCCAAGTGAGTGAGTGTCACTGTCAAGTAGTTTACCTTAAACTAGAAATGATACGGCATTACTGCTGCCTTCGGGTCTTTTTGTCACTTGCAAAAGGGGCAGGCCTCAGACACATCTGATAAGCTAGGGAATTACGACTACAAATTACTTTTACAGGACACTATGACATGCTTCTAGACTACCACAGGGATTTCTGTGACAATTGCATCTTCGCTTGACCTTCTGAAGTTCCAATTGCACGACATCCTCTGGGAGGCTGTTCCACAGTCCGACGGTGTGAGGGATAAAGGTGGTGTGGAGATTTAATATCAATTATGGTGGTGATGAGGACGAATGGTCCATGCTATGAGGGTGTTAAGATGATTTACAGATGCAACAGTTCTTCAAGCCATGCTAACCTAATTCAAGATGCTTCAGGTTGACTAACCAGTGCAAGGCAGAGGTAAAAGATTGCTGGGGACAATGCACCCTAACCTAACCTAGTTATCAGAAGTCTTCTATGCTCCAAGTCCTGTCTGAAATGCACCTGTTCAGAAAATGGCCACCAACAGTTTTCAATTGCATTTTGCCCTAGGCTAAGAGAAGCAGCATGAACAAGAAAAGAAAAGAACTTTATTATAAAGAGAGATAGCCTTTAACAGTTAGAATATAGAAATTAGGCCAAAGGCCAAACACTGGGACCTATGAGACCATTCAGCACTGATAGGGAAACTGACAGTAAGGAGGTGTCAAAGTTGTAACAGGAGGAAAACCTCACAGTTGCACTAGCAAACAATATGAATGGTGGTACAATGTAAGAAATGAGAGTGGTTGAAGCTAGGGGCCTCAGGAAGGCACGCTGCAAAGAATCTAAGTAACGCCTACAGTGCACCACATGAGGAACTGATGGCACTACCCTCCTACAGGGTCCAAAATTCATGGAACAGAAGTTGCCAACCTATGTAACCCTACGCTATAAAGCGTACAATCTTGTTTGATTTCAGACTTACCCTTTCAGTACTGCACTCTAAATCATCTACAGAGCTTTGTTTATAGATTTTCCCAGTGTTTCAAGAATCTTTTATCCCTTGGAAGCATCGGGGAATTACAAAACTCCTCTGTAGCAAATAAAACACTGACCACTTACTACATAAATATTAATATTTTTCTTTACATGTGGTCAATTGATTTTTCATGATCCAGTGCTGTTTATGGTATCACTCTGAAGCTGAAAACTTGAAAAAAAAAGAAGGGAAAATAACCAAACCAAACTAAACTAAAAACTGAAAACAATGAGTTCTGATCTGAACCTCAGGGGGTTGCGATCAAAGACTGCAGCACTGCAGCACTTCTTCTTTCACTGAACATTATGCTGCTGCTGCATATTTCTTCACATTCAATACTCACTGGAAATTTCCAGGCTGGATTATTTCCAGTCTCCCTAAATTTCATAACTCTGTAAGACTGACCTTGGAAACTGGAAAACTGACACTATATTGTTCTAACAAGTGATGAGAAAGGCTGTGCATCAGTTAGACTTTTCTATGTAAAAAACAGCGGTAAAAGGTCTAAAATATCATGAAAAGGGGCTTGGATAAAGATCTTGTCTAGCTAGTCATTCAAGCTTAAACTTCTGAAGGCACAAACAAGGAAGTTACTTCAAGTTTAACCCCATGCAAAAATGGCAGAAAAAACATTAATGATGAGGACTGCTCAAAGCTATGACAATTTCTGACATACAATTCTAGATGGCAATAGGTCTTCATAACTACTGCATTAAATTTTACTCATAAACAGACCCAAAAACCTTCCTAACCTAACCTAATTCAGGAAGCTTAAAGTCGACTGCAGTGCTGGAACGGATTCTAAAATTGAGGCCACAAGCCAAGTGCCAGGACCTGAGGTCATTCAGCACTGAAAGGTAAATTGAGCATAAAAAGTTTTGACGTGTGTAACTGGAGAAAAACCTCACAGTTGCACGATGAAACAATTGTTAGATGGTGAAAAGTAAGACAGAAGAGAGAACATTAACAGACGTACATAATAAAAGGAATGAAAGGGGTTCCAGCTATGGGTTGAAGGGACACCGCAAAGAAACTCAAGTAATGCCTACACTGAACCATGAGAGGTGCACTGACAGCAGTACCACCCTACATGGGCTGACTACAGTGCAAAGAAGCACATCCAAATGACACCCTCAAAGTCCTTGCTTAGTGGCAAGATTGTTAAGGTAAGAAACTGTATTAAGATTAAGGAGGATTTGAAAGCCACCAATCTAAATCTAAATAACAGGAAAAAGACAGATTCTTCTTCTTTGTACATGTATGCTTAGACTCAAGTTAGATGACTGGTTAGGCAGGGTTGTGCTGTACTGTCACATGGAATTGGACTGTACAATGTGCATAGTTTTCAAATGATTAGTATATATAAGGCTTTAGCTGATTGCTGCAGCATTCTAGTTACTTACTACAGCCTCGTTGGCAGTAAAGTGCTCCTTCGAAAGGCTCCACAGGTCCGACAAATCCACAAGATGGAGTTATTGGTGAGAAACATTGCACCAATTCTGAACGCAACTGCAGCACCCTTTCTTATTCCTGAAAGCAAAAATAGTATTAAAATGAGGTTCACCAAACATATTTCACCAAACCAGAAAAAATAATGACACCTAATTCATATACAGGCCCATAAAACTACAAGTACAAGCTCTCTCTCTCTCTCTCTGTCTGAATGTCAGTTATAATCGAAGACAAATTGAGATTTCAGGAAAAACCTTTCCAGCAAAGAGAGACTATGTTGGATTTGTATGGGTCTACTGATATACCAAAAAGGGGTGGGGGTGGGCTGGGGGTGTCTCTTTCACAATGTTTCAACCTAATTCACAAGCATACTTACAGTAGGGGAGCCTATTTCACATTTCACTTAATTCATAAACGTACTTACTAAATTCACAAATGTAATCACAAATAAATAATGATATTTACACTTGAATGCTACAGGAGATTCAACCCTTACCAGCAAAGTTCAAATCATTTGTAAATTGTTTTTTGAACACAGAAACATAGCAAAGATCTAACTTTGTTAAAACTAGGTAAAAGTATTATATATATTTTTATTTTTTAAAATAAACTTGGAAACTTTCATTTAATGAACAATTTTTGAACTAGAGAGAAAATAAGACCTATTCAACATCCCCACTTGTTTTGTTAAACAAAGGGAGATGAAGTGAGAAATGTGTCTATATAGCCTATACACTACATTACATGGCAACATAAAGATCCGAGTACAGAACATATGACAAACACTGCTGAATAAGCATAATCAACGTTAAATTATATAAACTTTAGAAAAGGGTGTTTGAATGTACCTCCAAACAGCAGCAGCAGCTGCATGAGAGACTATGAACATGGTATGAAGGCTATGTGGCATAAAAAATCCAGGACTGTTGTGGACAACACAGTACAGAGGGGCTATATGGCATCAAGAACCCATGACTGTTGTGGACAACATAGTACAGAGGTTATGTGGCATTAAGGACCCAAGACTGAACTACCTGGGACAGGGGCTATGTGGCATCAAGAACCCATGACTGTTGCGGACAGCATGGTACACAGGTTATGTGGCATCAAGGGACCTGACGTCCCAAATCTTAGGATACACCTACAGTTTCTCAAGGGCAAGAATGATCTGCACTATTGCTGGAACGCTACAGAATCCTTGAGGCTTGGATGCTGGCCAATTGTCAGAAGGGAGTTCAAGTTAATATGATGACACAAGTAAATTATTCAGATATTCAGAAATTATGGCCATGCCCTCCATCCACTGTGCAGTAACCAGCCTGCCCAAACTGGGTCATCCCAGACGCCTAATCTGTTGCCTTATTACGACCACCACACAATAAAGCGCAGACGTCAGCTGTGTCAGTCTCTGTGCCAGGATCAAGGTCTTCCAAAGTACACACTTGCTCTTCTTACTAGGGGCTCGCTAATACACAACTTTTGCTTATCTTCACTGACTGAACTCTTGACTTCATTGTATTTTCACTCTTTTTGACAAAGTAGATTTGGTTACTCTACTGTACACACATTTGACTTTCCAATTTCTCATGCTGGTATTCAATGGTGTGTAAGCTCACTATTCAATTTGAGGGTCATTTACTTCATTCCATACAAACACCAAATGCTGCATGTTTTGAATTTGAAACTTTATATCAAATCAGCCTTGAGGAAAATGCTGCCTGTGAAGCTGGTATGAACAAGGCAATACCAGCAGCTGCAATCAAGTCAAAAGATTGCTGGATGCATGTATATGGCCCATACTACACTCGGCAATGAAAACAAGGCACTTACAAAGAAGAGGGAGACTTCTTTGAAAGTGTGTGACAACAGATGAGTTGGTTTGATGAAATTTAGGCTGCCAAGCCAAGCACTGGAACACTCTTGGCCATTCAGCACTCAAGAGAAAAGAGGGAGTTAGTCAGCTGGATAACAAGACGAAGCAACCTAGAAAATCAAGGAAATGAACTACAACGATCCAAAGGTGAAACTGGGAGAGACTCCCACAATTGCTAAGAAGTAACAGTTAAGAAAGGCTGAAGAGCAGAATTGGTGAAAGGAAGCTGCAATAGAGGTCATGCCAAAAGTTAAAGTGTGGGTGCAGCTGGAGGCTGAGATGAAGCTGAATACACCCTTGAATAATGCCTACAGGGAACCACATGAGGTGCACTGAAGGCACTATCCTCCAGCAAGGGTGACTACTAATAGGATTGAGGGGGAGTGCGTGAGAGAATCGTATCAAGAATGAAGAGGGGCAGCTCCTCCTCAGCTGGTGGAAAACAGACTGTGGTTGCAAAGACCTCTATGGTTTGGATGTGAGATGACACACTCAAGAAGAATGATCAAATGATACCAAGAAAATACCCGACTTATGCCTCACATCTGTTCACTGTGCTGACTACATACACTGACTAGTTATTATACCTAGATAGATCGATGGATAGATAAGTAGACAGAATCTAGAATTTAGGCCAAGGACAAGTGCTGGGACCTATTAGGTCTTTCAGCGCTGAAAGGGAAACCGACTGTAAAAAGGATTCAAAGGTGTAACAGGAAAACCTTTTGCTGGTGCATTATGAATCAATTGTTGGGAAAGGGTGGAAAGTAAGTTGGAAGAAAGAGAATATGAACAGAGGAACAGTAAGAGGAATGAAAGACGTTGCAGCTAGGGGCTGCAAACAACCTTAAGGAATGACTGCAGTGTACCACGTGAGGTGTACTGATGGCACTGCCCCCACGACTCAGCTGATCCTGACTTCCTTTGACACTGTCAGTCACCAAGTCTCAGCAAGTCCTGTCTGTCCCAGAGCCACAGAAGTGATAGGCAACATTTGCCTTGAAACGCTCTCTGTGAAGTCACTTTTCATGACTGGGAATCATTCCAGTGTCACTTGAAAGCAGATGACTTGTACTTGGACAAACATCAAGGCAGCAAGTTGAAAACAGACAGAAATGCTGCTGCGTCAGTGCATCAAGAATGACTTTTAGCTTTGGATTTGGAGTGATGCATTCAATGGCACTCAATAATCCAGAGGATGAATATATACCCTGCATATACTAAACATGAAATGATTGACATCATGATTTATGGACCTAATGCACTCTCTCCTCATTACACTGACTACACTTTTATTTCACTGACCTTCTGCACGATATTAATGCGTGCGTCTAACAGTCAGAGACAGGAAAAGGGTAATTTTCTCCCCTTGCCATCCCTGCTTTCCTGTACAGAACCTGTAAGAAAGACATTTCCATTTGTTCATTTTATGAAGAACAGAAAAATGGAAAATAGTGAAGCTAATTAGTCTTAAGCTTGAGTTAAATGCAAAATGTCCAGTATTACTGCAGTCTTTAATATAATTATCAATATTATTATTATTATTGTTATCCAGGAGGCGAAGAATCTATTCGTATGAATGAGAAGCCCCCAAAGGGGCCACTGACTTGAAATTCAAGCTTCCAAAAAACTTTAAGGTTTTCAATCGAAAGAAGTAACAGAAGGTAATGGGAAATACAGAGAGAGGAGATCAATGAAAAAAGGAAAAATAATTCAATAAATTAATCAATACATAAAAATGTCAGAATATTATTGTTATTGAACCTACAGAAGAGATAAAAGGCAGCACTCCTGGTTTAGTAAGAAATGGCTGATCCCAAGCTAGAACTTGTTGTGCATTCATTGCTCTTATTATTCATGTATCAAGTACGCAGCTTAACCTGACCACTAAATCCAAGTTAGTACCCTAGGCTGTGGCATATGGCCTCCCACCCCAACCTTTAATGAAAATTTTTGCTGCAGCTGCTGAATCATTATTTTCTAAATTTGGATAAGTGGCAAAGTCATAATCCCCCTGGAATGGCCCAGAGCAGGTCAGACCAGCTCAGCTACTTGGTGCATCGACACTGCCACTTCCAATCAGCAGCTCTTGGGGTTATGGTACATTGCTTCTGCACCTCCCGTTAGGGGTTTTCATTGAACTGTTTTCATGTGCACATATTTGCTAAAAACTGTTTAAAATTCCTTAGAGTCACTTTTGTTTTTTGTTTCAGTGTCCCAGTAAGAAAGTCTAAAAACAAGACCTTTGTGTTTACAAGTGTCCCTCACTTTTAGAGGTGAGGTCTTCCTCCTTAACACTAGAGGTCTTGACACCAGGGTAGGTATTTAGTTAATCTTCATGGTTCTGGGGGAATATGGTAACAGATTTGATCCCGTAGAGGGTTAGTGCTGTCAGTGCACCTCACACTGTGCACTGTAGACATTGCTTAAGGTTCTAAACTATAAGCAAAAAGCCTTTGGATCAAGATTAACTTGTGGTGTCAGCTGAAACATAACACTGAAAGCCTACAGGAACTAAACTAGCCTAAGGTATACATATGGACAATCCTTTAAAAGGCACCAGATTGGAAAAGGCCAACTCCATGTACAGTTCCCTACACAAGTAACTATGTACCTTACACAGATGGTTCACCTCAAAAGGGAATGGTAAGGATAGTTCTCAATCCCTTATCTACACAAGTCACTCACAAAAATTACCATAATTGAGCATTTCATGCAAAAACCTTAACCATTATATCAGGCATCATTCTGAAGAGACAATCCAAGATATTTCAAGAAAATCATCCCAAACCTTCAGAGTCCTGTCTGTGATGTACCTCCCTTCTGATCAAGCCAAGCCTCAGATAGTTTCAGTTCTTAATGTCTAAGTTGACTCAATAATGACATACAAAACTGCCTTTTGGAAATGTTGAGACTTGCAATAACAACTCTATACAAATTTCAATGTCATTTTTATTCAGGTTCACCTTGAGGCATACAAGCAATTCCTCCCAGACTCCCTTTTCATAGCTGGTCAGGGTGAGTGAGGCCCTTCCAGAATGACAAAGAATGACAGTCACTTCTCAAATTCCAAACTGTCAGGTTTCCAAGGTTGAACAAGGGTCATCAACTGAAGGGCTTCCGCCCAAATGGTGTGGAGGCTGAAACAAGGCCAGCTGGAAAAGTCAGACAGCTGTGGGGGGGGGGGGGGGGTTTGAGAACAAAGGCAACAAGGAAAGTCAGGGACCAAAGATGTTGCAGCTGGGGCCAGCCATAGGGCCTACATGCAATATGTGGCAACCATTATGAAAACACTTCAAAGTTGATGAGACACTCCGTCAAACATTTCAGCTCCAATACAAAAGCTACAATGGACTGTTAGGCTTCCTAGGAAATTATGGACGGCAACAAACTGCCATCTGTGTAAATAGTGGGTTTATGAATCTTTTATTCAATGAAATTTTGGCTGTCAAGCCAAGCACTGAAGGAGCACTTTTGTCCATGCAGCAACCACATGCAAGCAGGGAGCTGCAGAGGCTGGACAGCAGTGCAGAGAGATCCACAAGAAGAAAGGTGAAATGAAGGATCTAAGGCAGAATGGGGAGAAACCCCCACAGCTGCACTATGCAGTCAGTCTGAGGGATTGGACAGCAACACTGAAGAAAGGAAGCAGGAAAGGAGGTAAGGTCAAAAGGTCAAAGGCTACACTGTGGGTAAGGCTAGGGGCCTCAGGGACACTGCAAACACCCTTCAGTAATGCCTGGTGTGCACTAGCGCCCTCAGGGGACAAATACTGTACAGGGTTCATCACAGCTCAATCCAAACTTGTGGGTCCCTTTCTTTCTTCCCAAACTAACTGTTGCATAATCAATACATGAAAACCTTCTTCACCTTCAGGTGTCCCACAGGAGAACCATCAAAAGGAACAGAGCAAATACCATATCCTGGAAGGTGGTCCAGCAGTAACCGTGTGTCGTCTGCTGCATCTCTCGCTGTCCATCGGTTTGACACCATCTGGTTTCGGAGTTTCTCGGCACAACACTGGAAAAGACACTCGAGTTACTAAAGGAAATTTCAAGACAATTTCAGCATTCTAAAGGTAACATCTACTTTTATCACAAGTATATTGAATCTCTACCAGACTGAGCTGCAAACCCAATCGAGTATTTCACACAATTGCTGTATATTTAGACAATTATGCATTGGCTTGTGACACTCTAGCATAAACTTCCTATTGTGTGGCTTTTCCTAAGTCCTGTAAACAGCGCTCAAGATATGTCTGACAGCACCTGTGGACTGGATCTGGTCAGTCGGTCAAATACTTGTTGGGGAACATGAATGCCTGGCGGGCCACAGTGCCCTACATCAAGTTACTTTAGATCTGGATGTGTTCTGTTGGCTATGAAAAGTGACTAAGAACAGAGTTCAACCAATGGAGCATAACATAATCTTACAAGTCCCTTCGCCAATGGGTGCAGCTCTTCCCCATCATAAACTTTACAAGTGAGCTGCAGACCAGAGGGTTTAACTATCTCAAAAATGGCTCAAAAAAAATCTTCATAAGACCAGGTGTGTGAAACCCACCCCAAACCAGGTTAGGGCACAATGCCCTAGGCAAGGTTAGGTTATGATGCATTTGCTTTACTGACAATTTAGGGGGACAAAAAATTGCTTAGCCTATGAGCTGTGGGTCTGCTGTTGCTCCAACTTAACCTTGTTACAATTTTTCTCTGTCATGAGAATACAAATCCTTTGGGCCAGTCCTCTGTACAATAACTAACGGCCCTGTCAGACAAAGTACTTTAGCCATGTCAAGCAAATTACTTTAGCCCCGTCCAACAAAACATTTTAGCCCTGTCGAACACGATATAGCTCTGTTGAAAGCAACATTTTAGCCGCTGGCAAACAATATACACTTAGCCCCGTTGAACACAATAGTTAGTCCTGTCAAATACAAAAATTTTAGCCCTGTTGGATAATAGGGTATTCAAGTGTTCTCTAATGTAGCCCCTCACCCCTGTCAGACATTACATTTTGAGACCCCATCAACACACTGGTTTCACTTCAGTCGGTAATTCTATATATTAGCTCCATGACTGTTTTTACCTTTTACCTTTTCAACTGGTTTTTTCTACACTTTTAGGGCTTCTGATACTGGCCCTAAGCATCTGTTTGTTGTCGGCCGAATGGAATGTCCCTTCGCTGTGTTTAGTACTGGCCCGGAGGGGGTACCCATACGTTAACAAGTTATTGGACTTGCTGGATGGGATATGAACCGTTCGAAACAGACGTCTTGTGAAGATCACATATGGAAACCCCTGTTGGATGGACTTTGGGGGTTAATTACAGGTTAATTAGACTCGAGCGCCAATAAGGAAAGGTAAATCCATAATTAGCAACCAAAAAACTGTCGAAAAAGTCAAGTTATAGTGACGACGTCGGCGACGCGGAGCTACCCTACAGTTCTACCCTTCAGTCAATCAAAAAGGCCGACTGGGAACCTGGGGGGGGGGGGGGAAACTGTCTTGGAAGTGGAAAAAACATGTCAAACCTCCACAGTATGAAGGGGCAAGGGCTACTAGCCCCCCGCCCCAACCCCGAGCCAGATTGGGGCACAATGCCTCAGGTCAGGCTAAGTTACAGGAAGGTGAGATGATCATGTGTTGAGTGTTTTGGGGGTCCTTTGAGCCCCCCTGAAACTGCAATCCGATGAAGTGTTGATGAAGAGGAAGGAGGTATGAGGGGAGGTCAAGGGAAATACACAAAGATGTGTTTCCAATTCAATGGGGGCCTTTCAGAGACAGTGGACACCTGCCCCCCCCCGCCCGCCCCCACCATTTAGGGCATATCCTGCAATTTTGGGGTCCTCAGTGGGAAGGATGGAGAGGGGGGGGGGCCAGAAATGAGTGAAGTGAAGACCTTCAGCCCCAATGACAGTTCTCATTCAGGTGTGAAAAGGCCAGTTCTAGGAATGTCTTCTGACTCACATCAGGCATAATAATAATAATAATAATAATAATAATAATAATAATAATAATAATAATAATAATAATAATAATAAGAGGCCTGTGGCCGATTTTCAGGAAGACAAGGAGGAGGCATCAATGGCCCACTACACTCAAATTCACTTGAGAAAAACGACACTTATTTCGACACTTACTTGCCTTTGCTGAACGTCTTCGTCCAAGTCATTGCCGTAAACCCGAGTCATTTCACGCAGGAGAGCCCCACCTGCCTTCAGAGGACCTGAGTTTAGTCGGCCTCGAAATATTCGCTCTGGAATGTCAGGGGGAAGGAGTCTGACAGGTCACGTGATCTGGGTTCCAGTAATGTCGTCCATGATTTGGGTGGAGGCTCTTTAGGCCCATTTCTCCTTCATTTTTGGACATTTAAAAATATCCTTCAGTTATTTTGTAACGTGATCATTTATTTAGTTGAAATTCATGGCATTTTGCGTAATTTTGATGTTACAGTGTTGGTTTCGTGTGTGGAAGAGTGGCACCGCATAAATTGGAGTTAACAGAAAACCCCAAACAAAAGATGGCGACGTTCGAGGTTGAAATAAAATCATTGTGGTTTATCTGTGAACCGGCTTTTCACACCTTCATTTGATCTTAATTATTTTTTGTTTTAAATAAAACGAACATTCTTTCACTCCTGAGTGACTCCTGCACTCTTCTTCCTCTGTATCACATTCATGTCATAGTGATAAATTCCACTCGAATGTTGCACTCAAGGAGTGACATCCACCATTCAAATTACGAGTTCGTGAAGATTTCAGTCACTGAATATGAAGTTATCTTTCAACTGTCATTATTAGCGGTTTTATTCTTAACATAACTAATTATTTTACCTAAATTTGGGTAAATCGATGATAAATCTTACTTAAATTAAGGTAAAGGACTTACCTGAGGGGATATAATAGGATATATATGAAGACATATCAGCCTATATATAGACTGTTTTTTTTTACAACAATTTGCCTATTTTGCCCAAATTAAGGTAAATCGCTCATAAACCGTACTTCATGTAAGGTAAGGGCCTTACCTTGAAGGTTACATAAGGCTATATTAGGGTATATAAGGATATGTTAGCCCAGAGATTCAACTCAAACCTTAAAACAGTAATTTGTGCTTTCACCCTTAAAATAACTGGATTATTTTACTAAGTTTAGGTAAATCGATGACGTGTACTTGAATTAAGGTAAAGAACTTACCCAAAGGTTATAATAGGATAAATGAGGACATATAAGAAGACATATCAGCCTTTCATTGCTCATTTCTCTTCAGTCTTTGCTTGTTTCACATGGTGCCAAACGTACGGTTCTACAGTATATACTGTACATATACAGTATAATATATATATATATATATATATATATATATATATATATATATATATATATATATATATATATATATATATATATATATATAATATATATATATATATATATATATATATATATATATATATATATATATATATATATATATATATATATAGGCCTATATACTATAAATGGGAGTTGAAGTTTCATGGTGAAAATAACCTTTTATTTCGGTTTCTTAAGAAAAACTAAAATGTTCTTTTCCGCAAATGAGAACATTTTGCAAATTTTTCCAAAATTTTTGAAAATTGTCCTATATTTTGCTAAATTTTACTAAATTTTGCCAATTTTTCACCAATTTCGCAAATTTTCCCAAAATTTTGCAAATTTTTCCAAAATTTTACCATTTTTTCCCAAACTTTTGCAAATTTTCCCAAAATTTTGCAATTTTTTCCAAAGTTTTGCAAATTTTCCCAAAATTTTTCAGATTTTTCCTAAATTTTAACCAAACTGTTTCTTTGAAATCAATGCCACTATCACAGTGAATTTGGTGTCAGTGAATTCACTATCACAGTGAATTCAATGTCAGTGAATTCACTATCATTGAATTTGGTGTCAGTGAATTCACTATCACAGTGAATTCAATGTCAGTGAATTCACTATCACAGTGAATTCAATGTCAGTGAATTCACTATCACAGTGAATTCAATGTCAGTGAATTCACTATCCCAGTGAATTCAATGTCAGTGAATTCACTATCACAGTGAATTCAATGTCAGTGAATTCACTATCACAGTGAATTTGGTGTCAGTGAATTCACTATCACAGTGAATTTGGTGTCAGTGAATTCACTATCACAGTGAATTCAATGTCAGTGAATTCACTATCACAGTGAATTCAATGTCAGTGAATTCACTATCACAGTGAATTCAATGTCAGTGAATTCACTATCCCAGTGAATTCACTATCACAGTGAATTTGGTGTCAGTGAATTCACTATCACAGACTATTGGTGTCAGGTGAACTTATTATATCAATAGAGTTATTTCATAATAATCCTGTAAGAAATACGTTTATAATAATAATAATAATAATAATAATAATAATAATAATAATAATAATAATAATAATAATAATAATAATAATAATAAGAGAGTTACTGAGGAGGAGGGAGAAGAAGGAAGGGGGGGTGTTGGGGAAGGTATTGGCATTACAGGGATTGGGACTGACATTGTTGGGATTGGGATTGCCATGACTGGGATTTGGATTGGCATGATGGGGATCGGTCTGATTGGGATGAGTAATGGCATTATGGATATTGCAATTGGCATGATTGGGTTTAATATTGGGATTACGGGGATTGGGATGGATTTGGATGGGATTAGCATGATTGGGATTTAGATTGGCATGATGAGGATTGGTCTGATTGGGATTGGCATGATTGAGACTGGGATTGGCATTACGGGGATTGGGATTGATATGATTGGGATTGGGACTGACATGATTGGCTGATTGGGATCGGTACTGGCATTACAGGAATGGGATTGGTATTGGCATTATGGAGATTGGTATCGGGATTATTGGGATTGTGATTGACTTGGTTGTGACTGGCATGATGGGGATTGGTCTGATTGGGATTGGGATAATTGGGAATGTCACGATTTGGATTGGTATTGTTGGGATTGGTATGATTGGGATTGGCACAATTTGAATTGGTATGATTGTGATTAATATTATTGGGATTTGGCTTGATTTGGATTAGGTTTGGTAAAATTGGGGGTGACATGGCCGGGATTGGGATCGGCATGGTTAGAATTGGGATTGAGATTGGCATCATTGGGATTGGGACTGGAGTTGGTAGTGTCACGATTGGAGTTGGGATGCTTGGTATTGGGACTGGGATAACTGAGATTGGCATGATCGGGATTGACACGACTGGAATAGGATTAGCATGACTATTTTTCTATAGTTGAGGGAAAGGGATTCCTTCACCTGCTCTCAACAGACAGACAGACAGACAGACAGACAGACAGACAGACAGACAGACAGACAGACAGACAGACAGACAGACAGACGAGGCCTCTTCAGTGAGTGAGTGAGTGAGGAAAAAGATCGATTTCAGGACAAAACTCGAGGCGTGACGAGAGCACAAGGGACACTCGGGTTTGGGCAGTGAGAGGGTCAACTCAAGGTCCAGTTCGTCCTTGTTGGGTGATTTGAGTCTTGTAGTCCACACCAGGCCTCCTCTGCCCTCCAATTTATCACAGTTATGGGTTCATGTTTTACTATCAACTAAATCGTTACCCACAAGGCGTACTGTAAGCAATACCCAAGTGAGGGCTTCCAGGAGGACTGCCAAACCTAGACCTATGTGCTTATCACCTCTCAGCGTCCATCTTGAAATCGTTTTGATTATCTTTGTATTGTCCTTCTATTTGACGGTGTCTGCAAAGAGGTTAATGAATGATTCATGAATGAATGAATAACAGAAAGGGAAAGAGGGGTATTCAGCCCCTGGGGGTGTCCGAGGGAGGAGGGGCGTCGGAAACACGAGCTTTTAAAATCGTGCACATTTCTCACATCACCACCAGACGAAAACCCCTGATTTTATATATATATATATATATATATATATATATATATATATATATATATATATATATATATATATATATATATATATATATATATATATATATATATATATGATTTATGTGAACTTCTAAATGATTATGAGTTAACCATTACTGGGATGTCATCGACGACGCTTGGCAAATAACACGACATTTTAACCGTAGTTTTCACGATGGCCGGGGGCGGAAGAAGAGTGGTCATGACGTCATCACGAGAAAGTGACTCCAAAACCGATGGAGGGGTTTGATGTTCTTCAGCCTTTAATTAAGTGTTTATTATTGAAGAGTTTTGGAAGAATGGGCGTTGTCACGTGACATACGCTTTGCTAAAAGAAAGATACACACACCACAGAGAGAGAGAGAGAGAGAGAGAGAGAGAGAGAGAGAGAGAGAGAGAGAGAGAGAGAGAGAGAGAGAGAATGTAAGCATTCTTGCAGTGTGCTTCTTCCTCCTTCGAGGGGCAGACGTGGGCCAAGTGCCATCATTTTAGATAATATATAAATGCGCTCACAGCACTTCTTCTTCTTCTTCTTCTCGAGAAGGTTCTGGATTTTGGAGGGGGAAAATGGCTTCTTTTCCCGTCACAAACTTTTACTTATAAATTGCAAATTAACTTTGCCACACAAATGATGAAGTCACAGCAAATGTGAACATTAGGGCCTATTATCTGAGGCATATACTCATATAACGTGATATATATCTTTACTGGAACTTATATATATATATATATATATATATATTATATATATATATATATATATATATATATATATATATATATATATATATATATATATATATATATATATAATATCTACTGAAAACGACAAGGCCGAACAGGTAAAAGCCTATTCAAATCTAAAGCAAAAAGATGAATATTGTGCCTACGGTCACCACCATCCTTACCGATTATGGGGTGAGAACAAATCTACAACAACTGGATAATTGAAACCACCATGCTAGCATTTTGTTCAAAGAATGTGTAAAATATTCTTTGAGAACAGACAAAACAGTAAGGTGAATTAGTGAGAGAGAGAGAGAGAGAGAGAGAGAGAGAGAGAGAGAGAGAGAGAGAGAGAGAGAGAGAGAGAGAGAGAGAGCACTTAATTTGTTCAATGGACAAGCATAGGGAAAGACAGCGACAGTTTGCATAACTTTCTACAAACATACGTGTTTTGGAGAGAGAGAGAGAGAGAGAGAGAGAGAGAGAGAGAGAGAGAGAGGAGAGAGAGAGAGAGAGAGAGAGAGAGAATGCCGTGTTTATACAGACACAGACAGATGACACTGCTTGTGACAGTGACAGACAGACAAGATTGCTTGTGACACACACACAGGCAACATTGCTTGTGACAGCGACAAGCAGACAGACAGACAGACAGACAGACAGACAAGATTGCTTATGGCAGTGGCAGACAGACACACAAGTCTGCTTGTGACAGATACAAACAGACAACATTCCTTGTGACATTGACAGACAGACAAGATTGCTTATGATAGACAGAGACAGACAACATTGCTTGTGACAGTAACAGACAGACAAGATTGTCTGTGACAGTGACAGGCATACAAGATTGCTTGTGACAGACACAGAAAGAGACAGTTGCCTATGACAGACAGACAAGAATGCTTGTGAAAGACAGAGAGATAGACAGACAGTCAATATTGCTTTGACATACACAGACAGACAACATTCCTGTGACAGACAGGCAGACAGACAAGACTGCTTGTGATAGCCACAGACAGACAGATAAGACTGCTTGTGACAGACGCAGACAGACATACAAGAATGCTTGTACAGACAGTCAGGCAATGTTCTTGACAGACACAAAATTTCTTAGGACAGTGACATACAGGCAGACAGACAAGATTGCTTATGACAGTGACAGACACAGACAGCCAAGATTGCTTATGGCACTGACAGACAGATAAAATTGTTTGTGAGTGGCAGACAGACATATAGACAAGATTGCATGCAACAGTGACAGACAGACAACATTGCTTGTGAGAGGAACAGACAGCCAAGATTGCTTGTGACAGTGACAGACAGACAGACAATGATGATTGTGACAGTAACAGACTGACAGACAATACTGATGGCGACAGACAGGTAGGCAAGAGTGCTTGTGACAGACAGGCAGATAAGATAGCTTATGACAGAGGCAGACAGACACGACTGGCTATAACAGACGGACAGGACTGCTCGTGACAGAGAGAGAGAGAGAGAGAGAGAGAGAGAGAGAGAGAGAGAGAGAGAGAGAGAGAGAGAGAGAGAGACTCTCTCAGTATGACAATATGATTGAGACAGAGTTCATTCATAACAAGCTTTCTTTTAAAAGCCTCATGTCAGAAGAAGATGAAAGTGTTGGCAAACTTGACATTCGTCTGGAGTCGACCGACATAGGCCTACAGTAGTCGGTAGCCATGAAGAGATAATTATAGCTTAGGCCCTTTCATAAACTCCCCTTTCATCAGTAGGGGCATTGCTTTCTTCCTGTCGTAATAATATGAGAGAGAGAGAGAGAGAGAGAGAGAGAGAGAGAGAGAGAGAGAGAGAGAGAGAGAGAGAGAGAGAGAGAGAGAGAGAGAGATGCTTTCAAGGTCAATGAAGTGATAAACCTAGGTTCCCAGTTGATCTTAGTCCCCACCGCGTAAGAACGAAGTGCATGCAATACAAATATGATATAAAATTAATTTCTGATAATGCTAATAAGATTACGAAAACTTCTGGGAATTTTTTGGAAGAATTTAATTCACTATAGTACTGTAAGCTAATTCACATTTAGTAGAACCAAGTCATGCTAATTTCATTGTAAAGAACTCCTGTAAATATTGTATGTAGATTATAGAATAAAGAAAATAATTACAGCCAGTCTCATTCCATCTGTCCACCGACCAACGAACAACGAAGGCATTTGGGGGATGTGACATGACATCCGCCACTTAGCTTAGCTATTGATAGCTGGCGCTTGGTTGAAATCAATGTTTCCGATATCGCTTGCTTACTGTGATAAAAAAAAGGCAAACTTCACCTTCAGTAATCATCTGAAATGCTTAGATATACAAACAGTCCTCACACAAGCTGATATAGATCATAAGCAAACCAATTTATTTCGATAATAACATCACAACAGAAGCACACGAAAGATGAACTTGCATCATGTAGTCTACGCCATCAAACACAAACGAACGATGAGGTTTCAATACTTATGCTTTTTCTCACTGTAAATAAAAAGACATCCGGCTATGCGAATGCTAATAAAAGGTATTTTAATCATTTCTTAGGTGTAAATTACATGAATAGGGAATATTCGAATTAACATTCAATATTGTCGTCTATGAAGATGTCTGGGGAAGGTGGAAGGAAGGAAGGAGCGACCACCTCAACTCAACAGTGGGTGGACTGAGGGCGGGAAATTTCACTTGATGCATGACAATGGTATCGCCGTTTTCTTTCAGAATACTTTGCTTATTTATATGATTTTTCATTGAGCATTCAAAAACAAATAACATATCGAGCAAAAGTTTGAAATCTCACTAAGTTCCCGTCATCCATTGTGCTGATGACATAATATGTCCAGCATACGAGGCTGGCCTAAGTTAAGTATATCTTAGTTTAACCAGACCACTGAGCTGATTAACAGCTCTCCTAGGGCTGGCCCGAAGGATTAGATTTGGCTAAGAACCAATTGGTTACCTAGCAATGGGACCTACAGCTTATTGTGGAATCCGAACCACATTTATAGCGAGAAATGAATTTCTATCACCAGAAACAAATTCCTCTTGTTCTTCACTGGCCAGTCGGAGATTCGAACTCGCGACCAACAGAGTGATAGCTGAGAACGGAACCCGCTCACCCAGCGAAGAACCTAGACTTCCTTTTTCAATGAAGGCATCGGAATGGTACTTAGATAAAATGAATAAATCAAGGTTACAATCTGAAAGTAGTTTTGATTGACATGAAATGAAAGAGTGCTTGAAAGCGGGCCAGTAAAATGAGATATCTGATGACTAGGCCTATCGTTCGCTTGCCAATGCTTCGTGTTCTGGAGGTCAACATCAATAAAGGTTACTTTTCCGGTTTCCGGATGTGCATTATATAACTTTGGTACCATGGTAAAGCTATTTTCGTATTCATTCAATGAAATCGTACATAGAACAAATTTTTAGTCATAAGGAAATCTTGTAATCTGCAAAGTTTGTGAGAGCAGGACTGTAGCAAGTGTCGCTTTGGGTATATGTACCGGTGAGATAAAGCATAATGATTATTGAAAACCCATCGCTCGTTCGTTTGTGTTTGATCTGAGTAGACTGTTTTACACAAGCTCGTCTTTCGTTTGACTATACTCTCATATTATCGATACAAATCGGCATTTTTATGATTTGTAAAAGAAGGTATGGGGGTTCTTTGTATATATCAATATTCGAATACGTTACCGAAGAAATAGTTTAATATTTATCACAATAAGCCAAGGGTATCGGACACGTTAACTGTCAGACAATCAAGAGCTACTTATGCGCACGTGCCTCATCCCCAACCGTGGGTGGACAGAGGGATGATACCCACACTATTAGTTCTGGCCTTATAATCCGGTATATAAATCCGCTAACAAATACTCACACACACACACACATACACGCATACAAACAAATGCATGTATCAAGAGCATTTTAGTTTATTCTCCGTAGCTATAAGCCTGACGGATAACAATTCCAGTCTAGGGTTACTCCTAAATCCATTACTTAAGAAATTCTACAGGTATATATTTAGAGGATTTAAAAAGGATTGAACTCGAGGATTTTTTCTTATGTAACTGAATGATAAAAGCTACTTATACATAAGACTAAATTCTTGTTCGATGGTCTGTTTTGACTCGACATAATATATAGGTCTAGGTCATCTTCTTCGTCTCCCTTAAACCAGCCTAAGTCACCTGCTGTCGTTACTCATTTAAATATAACCCGCATCTTAACAAGATGAAAACCAACCATTAAACCTCACTGGTTTAAATCAAACCAGATTCGTGAAACCTCACGCCTGACAAAGTTTGGTTTGAAGGTAAAAAGAAATATATCTCTTTATATACTGAGGCATCGGTCTAATGCCTTACGTCATTAGTCCCTGCCTTCGTTCTATGGCCTCCTCTTCCGGTTCCTGGTGCTCGACTGACTAAAGGCTTTGACCTCATAGGTCTTCTCATACAGTCAACAGACTAATTATATAGGTGGTCCTTACTTCTATACTTTAATGAAGTTATTCCTATAAACACCTAGTACTTAAGACTATGACTTGATAAGTGCTTAGATCAAGTTGAAGTCAGGGTCAATATATGGCATACGAATGCAGTGTTCGTCCGTTCTTTTTCTGAGCCACCCTGTCATTCTAGTCTCGCACAGGCACCCAATCACCCTGTGATGGAGGACGCCAGCAGATGGTTTGCATTAAAAACAGAAAAAAGCCTCGCAAGAAGCCGCCATCTGTAGGGGCAGGTGCGAGGCTAGAAAGCAAATCTCAATATAGCAGAGTCCACCGCTCTTTGCGGCTAAGCCCCGCCCACTGCACGCCAGTGATTGGTTAGCTCTCGAGGGGTGAATGACGTCACACTAGTTAGCAGTCCAAATGATTACCAGAACGGATTTGACTCCGTTCGGTCACGTTGAGCGTCGTGCATGAATGATGACGCCACAGAGTTCCCGGAGTTGTGAAGTTGCAATTGATATCTCCGTTAAAAGATATATTTTTAAGTTATATATCATTAGGAAGATCTTGATCACTTAGTCTGTGCATCTTTTTTTTATTTTCATGCGGAGCCTAAATACACAAGCATCTTGCTTTTTTTTTTTTCTTTTAAATTGGTGTTGGCCCTACATAAGCGATCCCACATAGAACACATTAATTGAAATGAAGCATAGGACTTATGCAGCCATGTCAAATGTTAATATCATTGAGGGATTAGGCCTACACGTCAATTTCTTATATTTTGAAGCAATGACAGGTCGTAGACCTACACGTCAGTTTCTTATATACAGAGGCAATGACAGGTCATAGGACCACACATTAAATTCTCATATTTAGAGAACATGACAGGGCATGGGCCTACAGTACACGTCAATTTCTTATCGCAAATAGTTTTCTTCCCGTATCTGTTGGAAATAGAGTCACTTTTAATTAATATAGTAGTTTCAACTCCACGATATATAATGCATAATATAAAGTGGGAATTTACACGTATAAGCAAGTGCACATGCACAGACATGCGTGGGTGGCCGTAGTAATTGTAACGCCACTTATACCACAGAGAATAAACGTAAAACTTATGGGCACGTAGCCGACGCGATGGCACACAGATCAATCATAGGACTGTCCTCAGCCTTCCTCACACACAACTATCAGACTGCTCTCAATGAAATATATTGAAAATATATTTACAAAAGGGATAACAAATTATATTAGTGTGATGAGTAAATATAAGGGTGCTGTAGCATTTCTACGAAAATGAAGGCTATGGTAGGAAGGCATCGTAAGATACTTAACGAAATAAGAAAAAATAAATGAGAGCTGAAAATTTATGTATGAGATGATCCAAACCAGTCTGAGAGTAGCCCATGATATTCATTTTGCTTTTGGGGCATTCTTGTAGATTACCCTGTTGGACAAAAGGATACATGAGCCAGTAAATGTGATCTCTCTCTCTCTCTCTCTCTCTCTCTCTCTCTCTCTCTCTCTCTGTTGTTTAAGAGAATATTCTAGCGTAGACTATATTCAAAAGATCTCGATTACTTTTAATTAAAACAAATGACTAAATTTCAGTTGACAAGAGTAGGCAGATCATTCTTTACACCAGTATTTTATGAATAGGTCTATGTTTATTCTGCAGTTGCAGGTCACCATATGAAAATTTTCGAAGACACAAAGTCCGAAGGCCCGATTAGTCCGTACGAGTGGACCCCTCAATCCAGCCTCAGCCCAGTCAGTGTGCACAAGATAGCCGTATCATATTATCATATCGACTGCACTGGGACTCTCTCTCGCTCACCGGCTTCAGAGACTTTGAAAATAAACTCTTCCACGACAAGTATTAGACTCTGAAAAATTTTAACTGGAATCGTAACAGCGAGAGAGAGAGAGAGAATAATGAAAGACCAATGAATCACTTCCAATGGTCAAGAATCAAGCGTGTATTATGGCGAGGGAGAAAAAGTGTCATCAAATCGTAACCTAACAGACGATGCCGGACAGAAAGCGGCCTTATGGTCGGAGCCAATAAGGGCGAGAATAGCATGAAGCCGGTTAGACAGATTGGTCTTTATGACCTCCTTCAGAATCTGGCCGAGCGAAGTCACGGCAGTCCTGGTCTATTTTTAGCACTTAATATCTCGTCGACTTCTACTGATGGACGTTGTAAGTATTCAACAAAAGAAAGGGAATGGAATGCTGAGTATGACAATACTGTATATCTCATAATATATGAAATCGACTGTACAAGAATGATGAGTGCGTAAACCGGACGAACTTTTCAGCCAGTGGAGAGAGATTACTTTTCGCTTTCCAATACTTATAATGTCGCCTCCATTGCCAGTGACGGACGCTATAAGTACACTGCGAGAGAAGGACCATTGAATGATGATTGCAATGGCATTTATTATCATCATCATATATGAAAGTATCTGTGCAATCATCTATCAACTCGCAAACACCGGGAAGAAGGAAAGTTGATGAGAGGAGCAGACTATGACAAGCGATTTGTTCCCTCGGATGAAGTCACCGAATATAGCAGTACTGAGCATCCCCCGCCCCACCCCGTCTCTCTCTCTCTCTCTCTCTCTCTCTCTCTCTCTCTCTCTCAGCCTAGGAATATTTCTTGCAAAAAAAGTACATTATAAAAGTAAGGATTAACTCGTCCGAAGTCCTCCCAGGCGAAGATCACCTCGTCGAGGCAAGATGGACGGTTAAAAAGACTGCTTAAATCAGCTGTCACCTGCGTCGTCCGTTTCGTTGCAAAGGATTCAACAATTTGGAAAAAATCGTTATTATTTCTCGTAATTTATTCTCGAATTCGAAATCACAAGGTTACTTCGTAATTTATTTCGAAATGTATTATATTCTGGTCATTTTAGATATTCCTGATATTTCAAAGCTTTGCGAAATATACATACTGCGCAAATCTATTTCTGTCGTCAACACTTTCGGAAGCGTTGCGTCTCACTCTGCACAAAAGCTTTGCTTTTTGATGGCTGTTGTTTGTGTCGATTTCTTTTCAGATCCTTGTTATAACTCTCTCCCTCTCTCTCTCTCTCTCTCACCAGTGACACCTCCCACAGACCTTCTAATCCCCTGATAAATCCCTCGGGAGATTCCAACCCAGAAGTGGTCGTTGGGAAGCCAGATGGCCGTGGCTCAATAGACCTAGATGTTCTAATGTCTATTAAAAACTCTATACGGTCGCTAGGGTGTGACCAGGTTTAAGGTTAGGTAACCTCTGACCTTCTATAAACGCCCTCTGCCCACCACCACGTACCCAGAAACTGAGATTTGGCAGAACAAGTAAAAAAACGATGCCACGTGTCTTTGTTTCTGTGAAAACAATTACGTTCCCAGTGAAAATGTTTTAAGTCAAATGCGTATTTTCTGTTAAGCTTTAAAATCACTGCTTATACTTTAGAATGCCTTCACTAGAGGAGGCTCGTGTGTGTGTGTGTGTGTGTGTGTGTGTGTGTGTTTGTGTAGAGCGAGAGGAATACAGTAAGAGCACACACTCTAAAATCTTCCAAGAAGGTATTTAATGTGGAGGCAGTTGTTTCCCTCTGTTTCACTGACAAGATAGATAACAAAACAAAGACTTTATTATTATATACAGTCGACTGACGGTCTCTCTCTCTCTCTCTCTCTCTCTCTCTCTCTCTCTCTCTCTCTCTCTCTCTCTCTCTCAAGAACTTCCTTTTCACATCCTATTCTTTTCCTTTTTAATTAAAAGCCGTTTTCCCTGACGGGGCTGGATCCACAGAAAAGACAACACAGGATAACTCTTACTTCATTCTATCACTGCTCTACTATCAGTGTATATATATATATATATTATATATATTATATATATATATATATATAATATATATATATATATTATATGTAGTGTGTGCACGCAGAGCATATTAAAAGTAATTTACAATATTGTTTTTTATGAGGGAGAGAGAGATTGCTAACCGGCCAGCAGTTGACATGTAGTCGACAAATGAACTAAGAAATGTCACGTGTGATTCGAAAGCTTTCCACCATAGTACTAATGACAGCATAACACACACACACACACACATATTATATGAAATCACTAATAAGAAACATATAACATTTTTATATATTTTAAATCAGCCCTTCCAGAAATTTAATTGGTTCCAATTGTGTCCATTTCATTTCCACAACTGGTTTTCAAAAGCCACCTCCTGCTGCTGCTGCTGCTGCTGCAGGAGGAACCTTCAGTATTGTTCGGCTCCAGGAACAGTCTTCGAAAAGTCTCCCAAATTCTTTTGTATTCCAGAACTAAGAAGTCGATCTTTCACCCTTTGCTCAAATGTGGACACAGCAAGAAAGTGACGGACAATAATATTAACAGTAATCACCTCTCTCTCTCTCTCTCTCTCTCTCTCTCTCTCTCTCTCTCTCTCTCTCTCTCTCTCTCTCTCAGAACTTTCCCTTCCCTTTTCATTATATTTCTAGTATGAAGCCGTTTTCCTTAAGAGAGAGAGAGAGAGAGAGAGAGAGAGAGAGAGAGAGAGAGAGAGGGTGGCTTCGTGGATGAAACAACTCAGGGAGATCACTTTGACATTCATATATAGGTGATGATTTGTACATACACAGTATTTTTTATATAAACAGACTTCGTATCTGTAGCTCTTTATTTTAATATGCTCGAACTTCAGCATTTTCAACTCAATGTGTTGACGCCCTGGAATCACTACAGGAATGGCATTCTTTGAGGGATGTTGAGGTAGGCCTAGTCTATATGTCAGTATTTGAGAGAGAGAGAGAGAGAGAGAGAGAACACCTGACTATTATAGGCCAAACCTTAGGCGTTACACTCTCTGAGAGACGAAAGGGAAAATGCTTCTAAAATTAGGAAATGGTTTATAAAAATGGCAACTGGTTCAACGGTTTTGTAATCAAGCGGTTTTCTCAGATCAGATATCTTTGCTTTCTATAATCCTGTGCTAAGGGCTTTTCGGTGCTGCAGCCCTCTCGGCCCGTGTTCGACCTTTTGCTTTTGTGATGTCAAGTTATGCTCTCTCTCTCTCTCTCTCTCTCTCTCTCTCTCTCTCTCTCTCTCTCTCTCTCTCTCTCTCTCTCTCTCTCTCTCTCTCTCCGGAGACAAGGTTTTCACTTGAGTGAATGATGATGCCTTAATCTTCCAGTCTTATGAAATCTTTCGTTATTTAATTTAATCATTAATTTTATTGTTTTGAGGGATACCGAGAGAGAGAGAGAGAGGGTGGGGTTGGGGGTGGAGGTATTGTCAACCTGCAGTCTCAATACCCTGCATGCCTGGAAGACATGTGCGAATATAAGCGCGTGCAGGGGAGGGGAGGGGAGGGGAGGGGAGCCGTACAGCAATGAAGAGAGAAAGGGAACACGAAAGAAAAAGCCCAAGATACGTACAGTAGATGAGGGAAGGGCAGATTGTCATTGATATTATTACAGCACTATTCACCAATAAAGAGGCCATTCCTTCTCGTGAGACAGAAGCAAAAATTGACACTATTCCCCACAAAGGCACATCAATCAATCAATCAATCTTCAACTGCAGAATCAAGGAATGAGGAGCCATTTTACATGAC
This sequence comes from Macrobrachium rosenbergii, assembly GCA_039081455.1. NCBI lineage: Eukaryota > Metazoa > Arthropoda > Malacostraca > Decapoda > Palaemonidae > Macrobrachium > Macrobrachium rosenbergii. The sequence continues at coordinate 13,623 of JANJGK010004096.1, read as the reverse complement.
TAAAAAGATGGCTCACACGAATCATATATGCACAGGAAAAAAGGGAAGGATGAGTGAGATAAGTGTGGGAGTATATACTATGGTGGGTTTGGCACCTTTATTTATTTATTGGTCATGAAAGCAAGTTTCCATTTAAGGTCCTAAATTCCGGCGTCCGATATATATACGAGTATATATATATTATATATATATATATATATATATATATATATATATATATATATATATATAAATTTTCATGGGGCAAATGGCATAGTAATACAATAGCCAATGAGAGGAAAGTGTTGTCTGCAAATGCATATACTTAGAATGTCGATTTAAAAAGAAGCTGCTAAAACTTTTGCCAGTACATGATATAGGTACGTTTCAAAAGATATGATTCAAGTCCTTCCAACATATGCAAAGCAATGCAAAATACGAAACATATGAGGCAAAACTGCCTAAAACATCAGGAAGTGAAACCACCTCCACATTCATGATCCAGAGAGAGAATGGCGAGGTACAGACGAGGCACTGCCTCTACATATTCTCAATCCCAGCAGTACCTCCACACAACTGGGGTTGAAGCAGCGGACGGGGAGAGACGAACTGGTTCCCACCCATTTGTGAGATACACAAATGAAAAAGCGAATCGACAGACACTAAATCGTCCTAATGATTAGTGGAGGTGTGGTCAGGAGAAGCCTGAGGGGCAGACGAGCAGGCTCTGTAGCAGACAGAAGAGGCTTCACAAACATCGTGATGTCAAGACAAAGAGTCTTCAGGAGTGGAAGGACGGAAAGTTAAATATTACAAAGAGAAGAAAAGATTGTGTTTCTGGAGCACCTACAAGATTGTCATTGCAGAAGTGAGGGTGCCAATGAGCTTACAACTAAACAGCCTCTAAGGACGACTGGCAAGACAGACCTACGAGTGAAAAGAGCAGAGCCAGACCCACTGGGCGAAACCTACAATGAAGGCCAACAAACGGTAAAAGATGGAATGTATTGTAAGGTCACAAATACCAACGTCGTGAATATGCAGATCAAGTGCACCAAAGTCATATTTTCAGTACATGAACACAAACGCATATCTGAGAATTCTCCAGTAGGCCTATGTGCACAAGCAGGCGACACAACTGTGGGAAACCTTGACAAAGCCAGGGGTCAAATAGGTGTCAAACATTCTGACCTGATTATCTCGCATGAATAAATTTCACCAATCAATCGACCTGAGTGAGTCCCAAGAGGAAGTATCAGCAAGACTGGCTCCAGGGACGGAAAATATTGGGCAAAAACGAGACACGAACTTCTCTCTCACAATGAGGAGCCAGGCTTCATGGAAAGTAGGACGAAGCTTTGATGTTATGCTCATTTTTATTTACTTTATTTGTAATCTGTTATTTTATTCCTATTTTCTTATTCCTACTATTATCGTTTTTTTTTATTTATTCATCTACTTTATTTCTATACTTATCAACTTCATTTTAAAAGCGCTGACTTCCATAAACATCTGTGTGTGTGTGTGTGTGTGTGTGTTTGTGAGAGAGAGAGAGAGAGAGAGAGAATATACATTATGAATTGTTTCATCCCCGTTGTGGTGAGGATGACAATTACAAGGACCTCCTCATTTCCCTTATGATATGACTGTGTTCACTTTACCGGATTACTGATCAGTTATGTGTCTGTACCTATTTGTCACGGAGCACCAATGAAGGGACTTCAGCCACAGGTCTTAGAAACTTGATATTAGTACTCAAGTTTATTTTGTGATATCCTACAGTCATATATGCAATAGAGCTCATCGCCATGCATTCGCCCAGAATAGGAGAAGGCTACGAAGTTGGAGGGTCAAAAAAAAGCCACAAAGGCCGAGGTTAGAGATCAGATCGTCCGTCCGGAGGGGAAGAAGAAGGGGGCGCCCTTTGCGAAGAAGATCCAAAACTTTTGTCTTATCAATGCCTCGATAAACTCTTCCTTTCATTTTCAATTTTGCTTTTCATTTAACTTTCATGAGTGCCTGTCCCTGCTAATGTATACACTGCTTGAATACTGGCCCATGCATTACGTAAACGTCAAACCATAAATAGAAAAATAATGGATAGCAAATGCGTTCAATAATCGACTCTCAAAATATTGGCAGATTAACGGAAAAAATAGATTTCCTTATCGACAGAAGCGAGGCCAGTTCTCCCCAAGGCCCTGGATAAGAGTCTACATAGGTTGATATGATTACTGAATCTGAAAGATGTTCGAAATGAAGCGAAATAGTTACCAGATTGCAAAACAACAAAACATGAGGAAACAGAAGGAATATTTTGGGGAGAAAATCTGATCAGCGAGAGGGAAGAATGGCTTCTGGAAGAACCACTCATTGCTGTTTCCAGCAAGGAATAACCCGAATTCTGAAGAGGACCTCAGGTACCCCAGCTGTTTAGAGGACCTCTGAGGCCTCCCAAATAACAGCAGAATTGAAACACAGAACGTATTTCTGTAAGAGAGGAAAGACAAGCTTCCTGTTGCTGGAGGTTCCTTCGGAAATGACGAAGAGGAAAGGCCAGTCACCATCGGCTGTCATGAATAAGATGTCAACAAACCACAAGTGGACGTTACGGTAATGATGCTTCATTTCTCTTGACATCCAGTGGGGGGATTCAGATACCGGAGAGGGAAGGAAGGACCAAGCGCCAAATACAAAGGACCATGAAAATACAGAAAATAATTCTCAAGGCTTTTTTTTTTGCTAAACCATCTGCAAAATTGAGTAGTAGATGGGTGGGGGGTAGGGGGGAGGGGAATGGTCGCCAAGAGGCGTAGCTGAAATGTCTCTTGGGCGTCGAATGATTGATAGTCCCACCAGACAGTCAGGGAAAATGGACGGTGCAAATTCAATCCTTCGCTTCAGGAATCGAAGTATTTGTAATATTTCATTATTACCATTCCTCATTTTTCCGCCCTCAGGGATAAGATGAAAAAAAAATCAGGATAATTTGTGCATAAGCATCGCTCTTCCGTTAATGAGTTGCCTGTGAAGTGTGGCTCTTATTGTTCTACACCAACCTTTTGCTTTACTGCAAAAGGTTGCGCCCTAATTATGACTGAATTCCCACGAAATTGATGACATCTATTTCCGCTCTCTTCTTTTCTCTTCTCCCATTCCAAGCTTTGAATTTCGATCGATCTTTCTAATCATAAAAATCCCATTATTCTCCCCTTGACATCTCCAGCACCTTCATCACTATCATCATCATCACCATCGTCACTATCACCACAGGCCCTTCAACGCCACAAGCCTTCCTCTCTCTCTCTCTCTCTGTCTGTCTGTCTCTCTCTCTCTCTCTCTCTCTCTCTCTCGCACAGTCAGTCTTCCAGAACACCAATTCATACAGCCCCCACCCAGGGTGACTCTCTTTCTACTCTCTCCTCACAACGTGGCTGATTCAAACATTGACACGTCCGATTCCTCCACCAACTGGGTCACTTTCATCTCTCCTACAGATGCTTCCTCCTTCATCCCATCTACACAAAGCCTGGGGCAAAGCCTGGGAAAGCAGCCATTATTCCCACACCAACACAACGAGAAACATGAAGAAGAAAAACGCTCCAAAGTTTCCTGACCCATGGGGACGGGGTTAGGGGTAGGGTGTAAAGGCCAAGAGACGTTGGGGGGGGGGTGATGATGGGGGGGGCGAAGAGACGCAGAGAGAATGACCAGAGTCACGAAAATAAACTCCTCCCTCCAATCAACCCCCGCCCCACCTCCGGGGATTCCGATTCAGTCTCAGCAGTGATGAATTGAGGGCAGGGTTTCATAACGGTCTTGTTCCAGGATCCTGAAATGTTCCTTGGGTTGTTAGCAATGTGCTTGCGCGTGAGAGAGAGAGAGAGAGAGAGAGAGAGAGAGAGAGAGAGAGAGAGAGAGAGAGAGAGAGAGAGAGAGAACAGTCGCTGTTGGGACCCAGAGCATTATCGTCTTCAGAATGAATCTTCAGAAGACAAACAGACAGACACTTGAGGGTCATTTCTTGCAGTAAACGACTCCAAACTCAATCATTAAAGCAGCAGCCAACATAAAATATATTGCTGCTCAACATAAAGATTATGATCACTTTAAAAACTCTTTTTTACGGCGGGGAGGGGGGGGGGCGGGGGCGCCCTTGACAGTCATGTCCTTCGATTTTTACGTCATGTTTTTTTCCTCTGGTCACCACTCTACAATTTATCGTCCTAAATAACCATGAGATTGGAATTCTAGTTTACAACAATAATAGTAATGATAATAATTAATAAGCAAACCTCTACTGCATTTAGTCTATAAATACCAAGCAAAAATTGTTACATACTTTGACAGAACAACGCGGCTGAAAACACATTCGCCTATGGTTTAGATTCCTGTACAAAACCTGACATACAGTGACTACTTGTTCAGTGTCAACAAAATTCATTCATCACTGAATGTACTATATGCCTCAAAAGATATTTTTCTCCTGACCAAAAGAAAAAAAAATAAATCTTCATTATCTGCCGATCATTCCTGCAGTAGAGCAACGGCGAGCGCACTCTAAAACTTATTCCCTCATTCAGCTGGTCAATCGATATTGATAACCAGGTCCCACTGAAAATATTATAACAGATATAACAAAGACGGTTTCAAAGTGTCCCCTGATGAATAAATGGAAACATCCTCCATAAACGCCAGTGTGTGTGTGTGTGCATGTGTGAGGGCAATTTCTAATAAAATGGGTACTTTCACCGTCACAGGCACAGCAAGGTCAGGTTCCTTTTCATCACATCTGGTTAATGACTCGATCAGTTAACCCAGCCGATTCTGAACCATATACCTGAACATTTATTGGCGACGAAACAGTTTTTGTATTATAACAAAGGCAGGCGCACGCTCTCAGTCGCATGAGCATATTATAGCTTAGCTGAAAGCACAAAAAAAAAAAAAAAAACAGTCTTGCCAGGTGCGAAAAGATTTTCAATGCAGAAGAAATCGAGCATTCACAGGTAGTCTCTTATCCTTAATCAATGCAGCCGCAGAGTTCGTCTCCTGGGACAGGAAACTTTCAGGTGGAACGAAGATGACGACGACAACACCAGAAATAAACACTTGCCTCGTGAGTAGCCAGCATGCAGTGAAGATCAGCCCTTTACTCAATGCTGGCATGCAACATCATGTCTGTCCAATATTCCGCCTGACCGATGCTGTCAAATCAAGATATCTACGACAGATCGGTATATAAATGAGAGAGAGAGAGAGAGAGAGAGAGAGAGAGCCTCAAAGTAAACAAAAGCGACCCAGTCCTGTGTTGGACAGTCCGTAGTCAGGCCAGATAAGCAGAGCTTGATTATATCGAGGCAGGAAGCGTCTATCCCTGGCAGGAGGGAGGGACACGCTATGCTATGCGACGCTTTTCAAAAGCCGGGTCAAAAGCCAGTGAAAATCGAGTTGGACAACGCGATAAAATCGTTATGCGTGACGCTATGATCTTACATTTTCTTCCACGAATCTCATTCTGTGTAAAGTCTGTTTATGTACTAATTCAAAAAGGTCATTAGACTCCGAGGTATTTGCAAAATGAAAAGGGAAGGTCAATATTTTTCTCCAGTTCCCCCAATTATGTTTTATCGTGTTTTTATGGTATGAATTCCCCCAAAACTATTTGTTGGGATGGTCTGCAATGTTGCCTGATATTCAGAAGATTTGCCCCAAACCCTCTACCAATTTTCTTTGCTTTTTTCATAGAAAGTTCAGAAACTTTTTCCAAAGATATTGTCACAGTGTTAATATAGATAAATAAGCATGAGTAAAGATGGAATGAAGTGTGGATGTTGATGATAATCCCGACAATCCTGTGAGGAATGATTAATGATGGCGGCATATAATGGTGTAGATGCAAAGTGATCCCAAATATTCCCCAAAATTAATATTTTAACAGATAGCTAACAACACTAATCAACACAGAGCATCATAATAATAATCCCAAAAGACTTGTGAATAATAATGAATGAAGATACAGGTGAATAGTGCATAATATTATTCATGGATGGAAATGCATGAAAAATGCATAATAAAGGAAAAAAGTGGTTTTACTCACCAAATCTGGCGAAGTTGCAAGAGTCCCTATATAGACAGGCCGAGGTCACCAGCAAGTGTTGGAAGCCACAGGCAGATATTTTTCCATGCTGTGCCCCTCGTTCTTGCTCCGGGTGAGGGGCTGACTGATTGATCTGTGGCTATTCAGACTGGCGTCACAACATCCAGGTAGGTGAGAGAGACGTCTGTTGCAGCCAGTAGCCTCAGCCTCAGCTTCAGCCTCTTATCAACAAGAGCTCTGGTGAGCCACCCACCAGAGAATGCAGGCATTCCTCTAATTCACATTCGAAAACCGATCACATAATGGCGAATGAAAATCTTGTAGTATTTTAACTTTACCGCGGTGACATCAGGAGCTCTCCTCCTGACCCTCGCCCATCACGGCGCTGCCTCCTTCAGCAACGACACTGTCACCGAGAGTGACACAACAGGCTCACAATCATCACTCACTGAACAAGAAACACCATCCAAGAGAACCTGACCTTCGCCACCGTCTCACACACTTCCCTTTTTTATTATTCTATTTTCACACTATCCGGGGACGCCCCACCTCCAACCCCCACCCACAAACACACACCTCCACAGAATCTACGTCGCCCACACTCAATAGTGGGGCAATACCGTCGCATCGGGCGTAGAACAACGGCTGACCAACGCGACCGGAACCGAGCCACTGACTGGTCACTGGGGGCGGCCAGCAGCACTGTAGAAGGCGGGAAGACAGCGCACTGGGAGCAGATGCTCAAGGAGTCACGTGACTTGGGTCTGGGAGCCTTCTCTCTCTCTCTCTCTCTCTCTCTCTCTCTCTCTCTCTCTCTCTCTCTCTCTCTCTCTCTTATCATCTTTTGTGGCGAGCGTCTAGCTCTGAGAACTTGAACTCGATTCGTGAAATTAGTTAAGGTATTATTATTATTATTATTATTATTATTATTATTATTATTATTATTATTATTATTATTCACAACATAAATAAAGAATAAATTACGATTAATTACTTCTTGCTTGAGGGAGAGCTGATCACTCGGTTCCGAGCTCTCTCTCTCTCTCTCTCTCTCCTCTCTCTCTCTCTCTCTCTCTCTCTCTCTCTCTATCTCTCATGAAAACGCTGAATCACGCTTAGCGTCAGTATCAGAGAACTGTCATCTCTATGTCCCCGAGCCATAAGGTTGGGAATCGCGAATCTTGCTCCAGGCTTTTAACTATAATTCGTTTTTTTTTCTTTCCTTTCATAATTCTGTTGTCTACAAGAAAGTGATTTTCCTACCGCATTTTTGTGATGAATTCTGAGAACAAATGGGTTTGTCAAACAGGTAAGTGTTTTCTGTCCTTTCTTTATAAATACAACCGAGTGATAAAACTAATTTGAATATACAAATCAATTTAAACTACATGTAGCTTATTTATATGTATCAGCAATTTGAATGTTTACTCTATGTAAACATTCAAATATATTATATATATATGTATATATATATATATATATATATATATATATATATAATATATATATATATATATATTAAAAATATAAAAAAATTCATCAAAACTTTCATGTATGTATGTGTGCACAGTTTATCAAAAGTAAAGTAATTACAATATTCTTATTTATGAGAGAGAGAGAGAGAGAGAGAGAGAGAGAGAGAGAGAGGAGAGAGAGAGAGAGGAGAGAGAGAGAGAGAGAGAGTAAATTGACAGCTTGATAAATATTCGTACGATTGCTTATGAAATTGCTTTTCACGCCTCTTTTTTCTTTAATAAAAAAAAGTTTTTATGACGTATATATGCTGTATTACAATCCTTGAATACGTCACAAACATTGTGTCTTATTGGAATTCAGAACTTACAAAAATGTCATCGGTTACAACTGTTTAGATTTCATTTCCAGAACTGGACTTCAAAAGCCGTCTGCTGTGAGGGAATAAAAAGTAGTATAAAACTATTGAAACGCTTCCCAAATTCACACGTGCCAAAGTCAACAAGGGCTTTGTTCCAGTATTCAAATAACGAAACAAGCACTGGCTGTAATCTTAACAGTGATCATCTCTGTCTCTCTGTCTCTCTCTCTCTCTGAACTTTCCTTTCACTGTTTATCTTTTTTCCTCTTTAGTACTATAAGCCGTTTTCTCTGTAAGAGGGGAACTCAATAGATACAACAGTTTTTAATTCGTACTCTAACTGATGATATATATATATATATATATATATATATATATATATATATATATATATATATATATATATATATATATATATGTATATATATATACATATATATATATATATATAATATATATATATATATATTCATATATATATATATATATACTTTGTCTCTAATGAATTCACCTCCCCGGTACGGGGCTAGCGCCGTCAGTGCACCTCGTGCGGTGCACAGTAGGCATTACTTAAGGTTCTTTGCCTTCCTTAGGCGCCTAGCTACAACCCCTTTCGTTCCTTTTACTGTACCTCCTTTCATATTCTCTTTCTTCCATCTTATTTTCCTCCTCCTTCTGCAATTGGTTTGTGGTTTTCCTCCCGTTACTTAACCTTTCAAACCTTTTACTGTCAATTTCCCTTTCAGCGCTGAATGACCTCATAGGTCCCAGGGCTTGGCCTTTGGTCTAAATTCTGTATTCTATTCTATTCTAATGGGTTCTTGAGCAAAACGTGTCCGCTGAACCTGTCAGTTGATCAGTTTGTGAAATGGTCAGCCATTATGGGTCTAGGTCTTTGTCCCAAGATTCAGATCTTGCTCAATCTAAATCTACTTCTTTTATTTTTTATCTTTCCGCATACCCACACCAGCGACCCTCAACAGTCGACTAACGAGCTTGCTACATGAGAAACAAGCTGATATACTTTTATTTTGTTATAGACTGAGATGGCCTTATGCCAGCCACGGCTTCTTAGCCTCTCCCGTACACATCATTTCAGGACATGAACGTCAAAACCCTTTTGAAGTTAGAGGATAATTTATACTGTAATAATCATTAAAACTTATATCGAATTTAACACTATTATTATTATTGTTATTATTATTATTATTAATGACGTTATTTCAGTCTGCTTTTTTCCCTGTGAAATCCTGTGCACGTGACAACTGCTTTCGTGCGCAAGGCTTCAACCCCGACTTCAACTTAACCGAAGTAGTGATCCTGGCACTCGTTGTAAGTGCAAGTGATGGGAATAAAGTTATTTGCATAAATGTAAGTACTAATGACTATAAAAAATAATGAGGGATTGCCTTGTGCTGCGGTTAGCAGTAAACTACATCCGAAGACGAAGTCAAAGCCAACCAAGCAATCTGAACGAGAGAACCGGTTCCGTTAAGACGAGCTGCAGTGGATTTTAATTTTGAACAATCTCGGAACCTTCCCCCCGCCCACACCCCCAACACCCACCAACACCTAGGAATACAGTGGTCTGCATACACACACACACTAGAAATGCACTGGTTTACACACATACACTAGGAATACACTTGTCTACGTACACTTAGGCCTATACTTGTGTGGTAATTGGCTCAATTTTTTCCCATATTTTAGAATCTATGTATCTGCCACGTACGTTCATTCATTGCGATCTTTATATACGATTATTTCTGTATTTTATGAGTTAATTAACTGTACATTCTCCAGTTGACGTAACCTGCAGCAAGAGAGGTGACGCTCTTACTGCAGCAACGCAAGACGTCATTTCCATTGATTTCAACAGTGTGTGTGATGTGTGCAAGTTGCAAGACGATTGACGCGGCCATTTAGGAACCTGTTTGGTGAAGGGGGTGGGGGGGAGAAGGAGCTTTGTTTTACAACGTAATTATTAATGTATAAAATGCGTAAAATGCATGGCGCATAAAACGCATGACAAACTCCAGCAGCAATGAGAACGGGACAGAAGACAAAAGAGTACTAACGCTTGAGAAATGTCAGAAGGACGCGTTCAAGATCGTAAAGTTTGGCTCAAAGTTGCTCAGTTGTGATAATAAGCATCGCAATTGTCTTGATCGCGTTTAGTATTGAATTCTTTTTCGAAGGCCATCGTAGACGTCGACTCTTTTAATAACTCCACTGCGTGTAATGGAATTCGATTTCTTATTCCGATGCTCGTATGTTTTATATCGCCCGCTGGAAATCAGAATGACGCAAATCGGCCTCTCTCGATAAGTTCGATGATGGCGACAGAACAAGGCGTCGCATCTTTATGTTTCCTGTCAGCATTTCAAGTGGAAGGTTGTACTTGTAGTTATAGGCTACTATTCTTGGTGCGCAGGGAGGCTCTCTCTCTCTCTCTCTCTCTCTCTCTCTCTCTCTCTCTCTCTCTCTCTCTCATCGCTTGCTGTGCTTGAGCACGGTAATCTCGGCCATATGGCCTAGGGAGATACGGCGGTATTCTTTTCTTTGGTGTTCAGGGAGGAAATAATATTCTCTCTCTCTCTGTCTCTCTCTCTCTTTCATAACGTTTACTTCCTGTGCCGTATCAGAAACATAAGTGTTAATTTCGTGTTCTGCTGACCTTCTTTCTAGATGCTGTAAGACGAAGAGTATGTATATATATAGATATATAGATATATATATATATATATATATATATATATATATATATACTGTATATATATATATATATATATATATATATATATATATATATATATATATATATATATATACTGTATCATCGAACTTTCACCTCTACTTTTCGGATGATAAAGTTGTTGAAATATTTAAAAATATTTAATGAAAATATTTTAAAGCAAGTCTGTACAGACCTTTCTTCATTATATATGTATTTATTTGTATTTTTGTTTTGTTATCAAAATTCATTTCCTCTTATAATTGTTGTCAGATTTATGGGGCTGTCACTGAATCTCTCTCTCTCTCTCTCTCTCTTTCTCTCTCTCAGGATCGTTAATGTTAAGAGGGTGACAAATGATATGCCGAACACATGATAAATGTCTATAGTCTGGTGAAAATATTTTGCTATTTTTAATCATAGAAATCCCTCGGTCATAAACACGAATGGTTAAATGGTAATGATGATTATACTAAATACAGTTTTATCATTGATATTTTTTTCATCTTTTTCTCGTAGATATTAAACATGTCATCACTGAGAGTTGACTCCAGATTAGGCCTGTATTTCAACATGCACTCCATGTTTGAGTTTATAGATTATTTTGTGTGTCTGCGTCTTTCTTAATAGGTTCGTCATATATTTGTTACACTTCCCAATGAATATTTTCAAGCCCTCCCCGTGAATCTGCCAGGGGAGATGAATACATATTCATCATCATTTCATTTTCGTAAATGAAGAACCATCTTTCTTACTCTGTCAATCCCTGTTCACTTCTCGTATGTCTGTTCATATGTGTTGTCTGTCTGTCACTTTGCTGGGTGTTGCCCCCGCCCCCCCCCCGGGTGTTTTTACGTGTGTTGGCTTCTTCCCTTATCAAGTCCTTCTGAGTTTTTGTTGTTTATTTTTGACTGAACGATGTCGTAAGGCATATTACTCAAGTTATTTACTCCATAAATAAGAATCTGATCGAGTGAAGATTTTTTTAAAGGCAGTTTTCAGCAGGGATTAAAAAGAGTAAACCAACATAGGTCTATGAGGAGCTTTTCCACGATATAACGACCAGGGAATCTTTCTCTCTCTCTCTCTCTTCCTTCGTCCGTCCTATCCATATCAGACGTTATAAATGGGTACCTTCTTGGACGTGACCTCAATTTTGTGTCGATGTATATTGAGATGTCTATGCATACTTTAGGCCTATCTTTCAATTTTGCTGCCCTGGGGGTGCGTATCGGTTGTCTGGACACTTTCCTTCACCTTCCCCACACACACACACACACAAAACACACACACACACACACACACCCCTGGGGCGGGGGGAGGGAGGTTACAAGTCGTTCATTCGTCCGATGAGGCAAGGCGTACATATGCCTGAATTTAATTTATCTTCCGAATTATCCCTTTTCCTTCCTTTATCAGAGTTCCTTTCGTCCATTTATCCGTTTCCAATGCTTCATCTTTTTCCTTCTCCTCCTCCTCCTCTCGTTGCTGTCTTGAAACAAGGAAACCGAGAAAGATAAAAAAGAAAAAAAGATTCTCTAACACTCGGTGTCACCGCCACGGCTAGGCTGCCCGATAGCTAAGGGCGAGAAACGGTTAACACGTCTATCTCAAATTTTAAGCGTCCGACTTTTAAATGTTTTTCAGTCCAAAAACGTTAGTCTGCCTGAATGTTCTTACGTTCACCTGAATGCTATTTTTATATTATAAGGTTCCATCAATCCACTGAGTGTATAGTTTTTAAACGGGCATAAATTATTCAATATATATGAAAAACGCAAAAAAAAAAAAAACATTGATCGTCAAAAGCTAACCTCATGGCCTCTCTCTCTCTCTCTCTCTCGACCTCAGGGCCTTCGGTATTAAGAGAGAATTTATTCTCTCTCTCTCTAACTACTAGCGTTATCGCTTCCCTTGACAGAGCGGGGGAAAATGAACCTTAAGAAACAAAGGATTATGACGTAAACTATTATTTTCTATTTGAAAATCAAACTCCATTTCTATTTTGGCTGTTATATAGCATGATGGGGCCCCCCGGTGTTGGGGGATGGGGGGAGGATGTAGGAGACTGTAAAAATATATTGAAAACGAAGCAGAGGAAAAAGGTAACTTTATTAGTCTCATTGTTTTATACATACACACACACACACACACACACACACACACACACATATATATATATATATATATATATATATATATATATATATATATATATATATATATATATATATATATATATATATATATATATATATATATATATGAAAATAAGAAGGCCCATAAAACACTATTTAAACGTTGAAACCATATATTTCGGGCACTTGTTTCTGTGCCCCTGTTCACTGGTAGAATATGGACAGGTGGAAAGTTACAATGGTATATATACAAAAACATGAAGGTGTGGCCTTAGGCCTCCGATGTTAAGGAGGTGGCGTTTCTTCAGAAGGAGGAGAGTGACCAAATTCCCTAGTGGTTTTTGGCCTCATTAGCTCCCGTTTGGCGATGGATCTGGCGGTCGCGTTTCTTGGGTCATCTTCTTCAAAAGGGGTGCGAGGATTAAGGTGTCAATGGCGTCCGATTTCCAATGTCCTCCTGACAGGTTCATATTGTTGGTTTGATTGATGATAGCAGATTTCAGCATCTTTCTTTTGTACGGACAGCTACTCTTGAAAACCAACTCCGCCCCACTCCAGTTAATGACATGCCCTGTATTTCTAATATGTAGGAAAATTCCCGAACTTTCCGAAGCGTAACGTACTGATCTTTTGTGCTCTGTTATTCTTTGCGAGAGCGATCTACCTGTCTCGCCTACATAAATGTCATGACAATTACTACACGGTATCTTGTAAACTCCGGCTTCTTCCCTTTTGTTATTTAAGTATACGTTAACGAGCGAACTCCCGATGGATTTGGGATAATGGAAAATGAAAGGATTATTAGAGCTGAGTTGCTCGGTGGCCTTTTGGATGTTTT
>JANJGK010004095.1:50000-65000 GCA_039081455.1 Macrobrachium rosenbergii | reverse complement strand
CTGTTTCAGTAGGTCTGCTAATTCTACAATTATGTTGGATTTCAGGTACGTAATTTTTCCTTTGTAATACCCATCTGTCATACATAAGAGCTTTCCTTTGTACATTTATTTTTTATATTCTTCAGTCTGCTTAGTAAAGGACTATAAGTAGAAAGGCTTTGCAGCACTTCATTGTTTCTCTTTCCCTGATGGATTTTGTGTTTGTATATATGTGTATATATATATACATATATATATATATATATATATATATATAATATATATATATATATATATATATATATATATATATATATATATATATATAATATATATATATATATATATATATATATATATATATATATATATATATATATATATATATATATATATATATATATATTATATATATATATATATATATATATATATATATATATATATATATATATATATATATATATATATATATATATGTACATATATATATATATATATATATATATATATATATATATATATATATATATATATATATATATATATATATATGTACATATATATATATATATATATATATATATATATATATATATATATATATATATATATATATATATATATATATATATATATATATATATATATATATATATATATATATATATATATATATATATATATATATATATATATATATATATATATAATATATATATATATATATATATATATATTATAATTGTCTTGTCTTTCTGAGACCAACAGGTTCAAAACAAAAAACACAAGCAAATGGGCTATAATGACTGATGAAAGGTGACAAGCAAAGAACGAGCAGAGCAAAACCACAAAATACATCCTTGAGATTTAATTTATAGTACATACTAATTTACATTATATACAAGTGAGTCAGGTCCAGGAGAGGAAACACTTAAAGTGACCAGTTAAATAAACATTACAAATAACAGGCAGCAACATAAAACTCAAGTAAGTAAATCTTCAATAATCATTAACAATTCACAGACAGCATAATACCATAAACAATACACTAGCAGTATAAAAAAAAACAGTCAGCATAATAAATAATACATGAGCAGTAAAATAAATATCACAGCATAAATACAAAATCAAGCAGCATAATAGATACAAGAAGAGCAGTAAAATAAATACCACCCAAGCAGCACACCACAAAAACAGACAAACTCCAAGAGTAGTCGAGACGGTCACCACTGTCAACAAGGATGCAAACAAACGAACGAACACAGTTGAGGCATCGAGACAGCCAATGTCTGCGGAACAGGAACACATCCACAAAGCAGATAACCCAGTTCGAGTCGTCAAGACAGCCATTTGCTGCTGAAGGAACAAATCCTCACACAGATGACCAACAACAGTTGAGCCATCGAAACATCCTCGTGCTGCCTTCAGGAAGACATCACACTAACAGAGGAAGAGGTCTTCCACCTCCCGCCGAAGACAACAGGTAGGCAATACCTGTCGCCCATCCAAGGGACTCCCTGCTGGTCTGCTGCCGAGAAACCGATTCTCTGCTCTAAAGAAATTGACTTGCTGCTGCCCTGGACCTGACTGATGCTGTCAAAGTCACAAGACAAACGTCAACTCCTTCCACAAAGATGAACAACTTACAGGAAAGGAGGCAACAACTCACCAAGGGAACAATTGGCAAACTATTGTCCTCATATATATATATATATATATATTATATATATATATATATATATATATATATATATATATATATATATATATATATATATATATATATATATATATATATATATATATATATATATATATATATATATATATATTATCAGAAATACTCCGCTCTTCGACCTCTCTTCCTTGATTTAGTAGAAGTATAAAAAGAAACAAAGCTTTCTCTTTGTAAATCATTGTAGGGAAGGAAGCAAGCGAGCTGGGTTGTTTTTCCAAAAGCACCAACTGTCAGAGAGGGGTAGGAAGTTTAGTTTAGAGGTGTATTTCGACAGAGTAGGTTTTGCTAGGATCACCTTTAGCTAGATTGTACCTTAAGCTAATTTTTCTATGACCTTCGTACTGGTGAATTTATGTCATTTTTTCAAACGATACCTGCGACCCAGCCAAAATGGTCTGGGGGAGGAGTTTTTTGAAGCAAGCTAGCACCCACACCATGTTGACCCAGCTCAGCAGTCTGGAGGCATCCTTCATAGAGACCACACGGCGAAGCGTCTCTCTTAGCCTCCCCTTTGTTCTTCCCCATTTTGTTGAACAGCTGGGGAAATTTCCATGTCAGTGTACCCAGGGCTTCTGATGCAATTGATCACTGCATAATGTATTCAGTTAGTTATACTCCAAGACAACAGTTGATTCTTGGGAATGCACTGGCGCCATAGTGCCACCAAAGTGAAAAAGGTCCTTTTGTGACTACATAAGCCACACCTGTGCCTAGAGTTGCAGAGTGCAATGATTGTGACCTTTGCACGGCACACTCAGCCACAGTGTCACCTTATTGAAAAGGCGCCACACCTCTGGAGTGTCACCCAAATCTGAGGGACACTTCCCCAATTCCAAAGTACGTCCAGTCAACCCAAATAGGCACCCTTACCTCCCACAACCATGGCGACAGAACATTACAGAGCCTTCCTGTATCTGGGGAAGGAGGCAGGTTTCATGGGACCAGAACTCGCCAAGTGGGTCAAGGAACAGGTGGATGACTTGGCAAGGAAGAGAGGGAAGAAAGAATGGAATAGCAGAGGTATGAAGCAAAACAGAGGAAGTATGCTGAGGAACAGAGGAAGTATGAAGCAGAATAAAGACAGCATGAATTAGCCCTCAAGGCAAGTGAGCTGGCTCTCAAAGAACAGGAGCTCAAGCTGGAGAAGTCTCGAAGGGAAAATGGTGAAGCTATGGCTATCCAACAAGCCTCCAACCCCACACCTGCTTCGGTGAATGCTCTGATCTCAAGCATTAATTCCCTAGTCCCCAGGTGGACTGAGGAAGAGCCAGAAGCATGGTTGGAGGAAATAGAGTGGCTCTTTGAAAATTACAACTCCATCGAGACAGAGAAGGCCTTAGTGCTTGCCAAGAACATAGAAGGAAAAGCTAAGGCAGCCCTCTGCTCACTGGAGAAGAGTCAAAGAGGTGATATGGTGAAAGTTCGTAGGGTCATAATGAAAGCCTATGAAATACCACCAGAGAAATGGAGACAGCAGTTCCGAGGTCTTGCCAAGGGAGGTGGCTGGACCTGGACCGAATGGGCCTGTCACAAGACCCAGTCTGGTACCTGCTGGTTCAACTCTCTATCGTGCACTACCTTCGAGTACCTATTGAATCGGACCACGCTGGAGGATCTTTTCCAATGTGTGCCTGGGCCCCTTGCTGTGTATCTCAGTGATAAGCAACTCACCACACTTATGGAAGCCTGCTGTATGGCTAATTCATGGGAAACCTACAACCAATCCCACAGTACATCTTAGCGGCGCATAGTGCCACCCGGCTACCTCTCAGGCTCGACTCGCCTGAAGAATGGACTGCCTAACAAGCCTAAATGCAACCACTGTAAGAAGTTGGGCCACACTGAATCTGATTGCCACTACAAGTTGGGCAACAATAAGCAGCCTTCTACTAACAACCAGAACTCCTCTCCCTCCATGTCCACTAAACCCTCTCCACCAACAGTCATCGTAGGTCACCGAGCCCCCGCAAAAGGCTCTTGCCAATCCTGTGGTGCTGCCGGCCACTATAGTGATCGACATCCGGCCTGCCCAAATCATGTCCCAGCCACCAAGTTCGTCAACTTAATTAGCACCTCATTCTCCGTGGCCAGGCTGCAGAAGATACTTCACCCCAAGAGGCTGGATAAACAGTTCATCTCAGTGGTACCCCTTAATGGCTCTAGCCTGCCCGTGACCCTACCAGTCATAGTAGACATTGCAGCCGACTTTAGCCTGATTTCCAGGGCCCAAGTGCCAGCCAGTGCCACGATTGATGAGCAAACTCGGTGGGAGGTGAAATGGATAGGGGGCCACACCAAAACTGTTCTTACAGTCAAGCTCTAGGCCACTACACCTTGGGGCATGCTACCTCACTGCCTTGGTGTGGTGAGTGGAATTATGCCCAGAGTGGATTTCCTGTTGGGTTGAGACCTCCTCTGGGGAAGCCCTTCCCCAAAACCACTTCAAAGTCATGCTACCTCCCCCACCGAGGCCCAGACTGTGGGATCACCAAATCAAGGCAGAGCCACTTAGACTGGCATGCCACTAAAAGAAGAAGAACCACCTTCCACCCGCCAAAGTGGTCAGCGGAAGGGGAGCACACAAAACAATTCTGGGTCTAGTCCTCTGTCTCCACTAAAGGAAACTGCAGAGAAGCAGTACCGCTGTAGAGTGTGCAAGGTGACAGGCCACTCCACTAATTGGAGGGCTGTCCAAAAAAGCAACGCCCAGCAGACGCCCAAATCAAGACTCTCCAAGAGGTTCTGATCTCCAGCTGGGACAGGAATCTCTGTCTCAGCCCAACTCGAGCCATCTGCGAGGTATTGCACCTCCAGACCCCTGGTCAGGCATGCCTGACCATAAATCGCTGCCAGTGCCACTTGAGAGCTCTGAGCAGTACCACGCTCCATCCATCTTGGACATTGAGCCACCACAAGAAGAGATCCCTGTGCCAGATCCAGATCATGAGACGGGTCCTTCCCCCGGGAGATCTAGAACCCGTCACTGCACTAATCTTAGCAACCTTTGAGCCTCCGGCACCCGACACTTCTTCCTCACCAAATCCATCCTCAGAGGATGAACCCCTGGTGGATCAAACTGCTACACCTTCTCTGGGAGACCAGGAACTGGTGGTCTCCCCGGACACAGAGGTTGAGACCGTTCTTGCTCCGGTTGTCGCAGCAGCCGGAGTAGGGAGCCCTCCTGTAAGCCTCTGAGGTTACCCCTAACTTCGAGCCTGCTAGTCCTTCTGGCCTTTCCCCAGAGTCGGTGCCCTCATCACCTTCTAGGACTGACGTAGATAGCCCTTGGAGGAACACGAAGAAAAAGGGGTGGAAGAGAGCCAAGTAATTGCAAGAGCCACAAGCTCATCCTGGCACTCGTGCCCGCTTGGCACAGTGCCCTTTCCATCTCAGAGTGACCCTCTGTCTTAGTAACAGCTTAGACCGGATTGAGTATGTAGTAATATTAACCTTGCCATTTAACCCTTGAAATGAGCAGTAGTAACTATTTAAGTATATCGTTATTGTGAAGCCAGTATTCATAACTATTGTGAATAGAGCCACTGAGCTCATGCCATGCATGGCATAATACCTCAGTTGAGGCAAGCATTTACCCTATAAGGAAAACCTCATTTAAAGAACTCAGATTATGTTTTTGTTTACTGTAATTGCAAATTCTAGTGTACGGCATTGTATACTTGTAAGAATATTGTAACTTAGCTAGTTCATTGTCCTTTATGTTGGTGCTACAGCAGTGTTCTAATAGGTTATGACATAGAAGATACCATTGAATATACCATTTGGCTAGGACTGAATATCATGATCATCAGAGGTAGTACAAATATCCGTAAGCAACTTTAAGTAGTGTTAGGAGTCTGTAGAAGTAAGTGATTAAAGCTCATATCTGATTCTAGAGTCAGGTAGATCCTCACCAATAACTGGAAACCAACCCAACAAATGATGAAAGGAATTGCCCAAAAAGCACTGATATTGATCGGGAGCTGGCAGAAAACGATTTGATGTTTCCTGCTGAGTTGTACCTGTCAGTCTCGACAGTGGTTGGGGCCCTATAACTACACTAGCAATGGTAGTGCCACCAGAAAATTTGAATTTTTGGTCTGCCGTGGTAGGAAGCTGTTAGCTATGTAATTGATTATATAAAATGTATTTTTCTTAATGTAAAGGACTGATGGTTTGTACATCGTTTAGGAACAAATCACAGATTTTTAAAATAAATTGTGTTTTTCCTAACTATACAAACCTTATGTCCTTTACATTAGGATTTACTTGCAGAGAAGCTGGAAATGGTTGTTAAAACTCTTGAACAAAGTGGTTAAGCAGTAACTACAGCCCAGCTGGTGGGAGTCCTGCCTGCCCAGATGTAATAATTCCAATTTGCCTTTCGGCCCAGGTTTCTGATTGAGGGGTGGCCTGAGGCAGGCATAAATATAATGTAAAGGACCTGAGGTTTGTATAGTTAGGAAAAATACAATTTACTTTAAAAAACTGTGATTTGTACCTACACAATATACAAATCATCAGTCCTTTACATTAGGAAGACTCACTTGTTGGAGGGAGGAATCTGAGTGAGTCTCTGAGCTGACTGGAGTTTGTCACACCTGGGCTACTCCCCCTGGTAGAAAGAGCGAGGAAGAGTAACATTCCTCTGACATATTGATCGGAGTATAGGAACTGCGAGATCAATTGTCAGACTTCTGGACCTTTTCGAATGAGTGAGGAATTGTAACTCACATGAAAATAGGCTGTGAAGAATCTAAAGAGTTGGAGGCAGTAAAGCAAAAACCAGAAAAGGGTTTGTATTATTACAAGGGTCTCCTTCCTCCCCTTGCTAGATAAAGGAGCGGAACTGCTTCTATGATTCTAAGAAAGAAAAATAGAGTGGGTGCTCAATGTGTAAGCTTACCGCATCAGACGAAGGAAGAGAAGCAGGGGGATGAGGAAAAAGAAGGAGAAGAGGCCAGTCACACTCATAAGCCCTCTCACTTCCTGAGCCATACACCTTAGGCGAGATGCTACCTGCCAAGCTGGGTAAGAAAACACAACTTGTTGAGCAGCCACCACAGGCCTAAGGAAAGGGGGCTCAAAGGACTCATGGGCAAAAAACTGAAGGTAGAAAGCCATAAATGTGTCAGATGAGACCACTTTTCTGCTTTCAGACCTACAGAAACTTCTGGAATGCTAGAGAGGGATCAAGTCACTGACTTAGCAAGCTCTCAGGTGGAGTGTACAGGTGTTGTCAATGTCAGCTGCAGAGTGCTCCCTCTAATCGTCTCACGAGGCTAAAAAAAAAAGATGTGTCCTTGGACACTTCTTTCTTGGTGAGGTGCACTAGTGCAAAGTCATCAACATCCATTAGAGATATTGAGGCTTCTTCAGAAAGTACCGTGGCACCCTAACAGGACAAAGCAGCAACTGATCTGGATCATCAACTGCAAAGTCCAAGGGGGAGGGAATCATGAAGAACTTGAACCTGGCAACAGGTGCCGACAGGTTCTGAGTTCGTAATGACATCTGAGACAGAGTCAAGCTAATGATCCCCAACCCTTGAATGCTCACAGCAAAGAAGGTCCATGAAGATTGTCTATCCTCTTCTCCAATGCCGGAATGAGACCAGAGATGATTTAAGAGTCGAAGCTGTCTGACGACTCTTGCAAGGGCACGTCCAGATCACGAGACAGAACCCTACATGAGAGTCACATGCCACCCAGGGGCCTGAGGTCCCTGGGAGAGCAAGACTGATCAAAACTTCTCATCAGTAGCTAAATCTCGACTGAGGTGAAAAGGGCTACTTTCAGGTGAAAGACTAGACCAAATGTGGACCTAAATCTTCACAACTGAACCGGAGAGAAGAAACTCTCAGCAAAGAAGACGAGGAAGTCTGCAACTTGCTGAAGAGCAGATCTGACAAGAGAAAAAGTCCCGTCAATGACACCAACCAGCGAAGACGGCTCCAATCCCTGTGTACTGCTGCAGAGGACCGATAGAGATATTCAGCTATCTCTGTTTCCACTCGGTGATAAGCCTATGCTTGCTAAGGAAGCCGGACAGTCTCTAGTCGTGAAGGTATAGGGATTGTACTGCCTGAGGAGCCGCTTCACCCATCACTGGCATAGAAGGTTGGGTCAGGGAGGAACTCTTATCAGTGCCTCGGAAGCAGAGCTAGCAGGTCAGGCAAAAGGCGAAGTCTTCCAGCATTTATCTAAATTTGGGGTGAACGACACTTTGCTGAGCACCTTGCGAATTAGACAAATACAAAGGGAAGATGAAGACGCCGAGGTTGTCCCACAGTGTCAGCATGCATCACTGTAATGGTATGTGGGTCTAGTAAGATGAAGCAGAAGACCTGCAGACTTTTGTTGAGCCGGGAGGTGAACAGAAAGATGATAGGGAGCCCTCTAGTCGAACAAACTCTCTGTGAAGAATTGAGTAAAGGGCGCTCTCTGTCTTCGTCACTTGATGCCAGAGGCTGAGCTTGCCTGCCAATACATCCCATTGCCTGGAATGTATCTGGATGACAGCTCTACAGAATGCACCACAATTCACTTGAGCACCTGTAAAGTCAACCAAAGCAACAGGAGGGAAACAAAGCCCTCTTGATTGTTGACATATGCCACATATGTGGTGTTGTTACCCAACGACACCACAGAGTATCTCAAAAACATGATTCTGAAACTCTCAGAGAGCCAGGACACTGCCTTGAGTTCCAGGGTGTCAATGAGAAGGAACTTATTGCCTCGGTCACACACCTTGAAGACAATGGTCTTACAGGTGTGTGCCTATTCTCCAGATTGTGCATCCAAGAACCGAGAGAATAAGCAGGCATATTCAGAGGTTCCTGTTGATCAAGCACCAGCCTAAAGCCTCCCTCATCTTTCAAGAGAGGAAAGAATTAAGAGCTGGAAGCAGATCTTCATTCTCCATGAACAGAATCGAAAGTGAAGCTGCAGCAATGACAGGACACCGAAGATGACGAGCTCTAGCAGAGCTGGCTGCTCTAGAAGTTGGGAACATGGGAGAGGTGATAGAACAGAAGTTTGATGAAAAAAACAGATACTTCTGAAGGACATCCACTACCAGGTCTCGGCTATGTTGCTGTCATATAGTCCAGTGGTTTGACACTTATTCCTTCATCATGGCACCAGCAAGAGGAGAATGCCATTCCAAGCTTTCCCCCTTCCTCTCCTCCCTCTGCCCAATTGAAACAGGATTGGAAGAGGCACATGTATGTGTACTTCCTAAGAAGAGAATGAGGAAGGCTGAGTGGTATGCGAGCACCCCTTGCAGCCTGAGACTTCTTAGGGGCTGAGGAAGGGCAGTTGCCCTGGCATGTTCCTTGACTACTGCAGTATCTACCTACTCTCTGCGAAAGAGGGAGGCAGAACTGAGTAAAAGTCTGTTCTTGTAGGGGGATAACTGAAACAAGTCTTCCCTTTCTCCCTTTTTTTTCAAAGCCAAGTCTCAACCTCGTTCAGTACTTTCCTTGCCGAGGTGGAGAATACCATTTTGGGTAACTTAGAAAGACCACTCAGAAAGAAAAAGGACGGAAAACTACGAAGAAGATACTGCAACATTGCAGCATAAGCAGAAGGAGTGGAATCTTCTTCTGGTTCTTTATCCTCTTCGTCCTCAACCAATGAGTCTGGGGACAATGACAACTCATTGGAAGGTTTCACAGATGAGGAAGGCTTTTTCAAAAACCCCAAAATGTAATCCAGACGCTGTTGAATGAGAGCGAGAAAAGATCCAAACATGAAGAAGTAGAAGCCAGTTGCAGAAGAGAGGGTACTGTTGCCTAAGGAGTTGGCGCCAAACGCCTAGAAGTGTCAGGATAACTAGACGGTGCTACACCATGAAGACTTTGCAAGCGAGTGGGTGTTAACGGGTGCTTGGAAGCTGCTGGCTGCTTGGCAGCCGCTGGGCGCTCAAGAGACACTGCGCATGTGACACCTACTGACTGCTTTGTCACCAAAGAACGCTCGGGTGCCAAAGGAAGCTTGGGCACTCAGGGGTTACTGGTAGTTCGATGCCGATAGGTGCTCAGGAGCTGCTGCGCTAATTGGTGCCAATGGGTGCTTATGCTTATGAGTGTCGGAATACAGATCAGGAGAAAAAGGTTCTGTTGTAGCAACTGGCGCCACTAAACACTTACGTCTATTAACTTTCGGGGGAAGAAGATAAGCTCTCAGACACTGCTGTGCTGACTGGCACTTGTGTAAGCGAACGTTGGGTTGATTGGGGGAAAAACACTCCTGGCTATTCCAAAAACTGCAAGAAGGAGAGACTCCTTCACCTTGTTTGCACGGTACCTGAAGAGAGGGATGCACTCCATTGCAGACCTTTTCAGTGATCTTGAAATGTCACTGAAGCACCATTGGAGCTTTGTTCAGGGCTGGAATCCTATGAACTAGAAGAAAAGATGGTGAGCCCGTGGCAGTGCTTTCCAATGGCTGCCATGCACTGTCGACACCTGGGACTTTGCAACAGGTGTGACTTACGGGCCGACTACCCGTGGGCAGACCCCCACCGACTATCCTTGGGCCTACAATATGGCTTCTCCCAGGTTTAGGGGAGTATGCCAGAGACTTTTGCTTAGAAGAACTGGCGGGACATGCAGCCAGCTCCTCCACTAACATTTCACTCTTATCATTCACTTTATGTTCCATCAAGGGATGCACTGATGCCCCTAACTGGGCCACTGTGTTCACCAATAACTCGAATTTACGATCGAATTTAGACTCCAGACTGGCAATGGCACTGGGGTCGGGAACGAGAGAGCTGGGTAAAGGATCAGATGGTAACAGTGAAGAGGAGGGGATGGTAGAAATAGCATATAAAGATATAATAGGAACTTCCAAAGGAGACATAGAAGATTCATGACTAGCTACAGGCTTGCACTTTTCTCTTTCTATCACTCTCAAGTTTTGAGATTTTTCATTGTTTTGGATCCCAACCCTCACATTCGATATACTTATATATTTTCTATTGAACAAATCTGACCCCTGCAAGACGTGCACAAAGTGTGAGAATCATACCTAGCAGAGGTTAATCTCGTATTACAGTCTTTGTTGCAATATCGAGTAGAAGTCGTACTAGCTTCTGACGCTGCCGCAAAACAAGTCAATAACTAAAGTACAAAGTCACAGTCCATTAGTCAAAATCGTGAAATTCCAAGGTTTAACGTTAAAAACCTATCTATTTGCCGAAAGGCTACCAAAAGCAAAGACTACTTCACCAAATTGGATATAACCTTATCCCTCTTCTTCCCCAAAAGTGGGCGGGGCTAGACACCTACACCAAAACAAAAGAATCGCCACCGCGAGTTTCAAATTCCAGTTGCCGATACTAGAAATGTTAGCTATGTAATTACTTGGGAAGTCACTTATATGAAAAGATCTTTAAAAAACCACCCAAAACAAAGAAACCGACTATTATTAGAGAAACATCGATCAAACCAAAGACAAAAGATATGAAGTACAAAAACAAAAACAAGCAAAGAACATACCTTTATCTCATAAGATAATAGTATAACCTATGGATGCAGACATCCAAAACACCGAAGAAGTGGAAGAGAACCGTACCATAGATAACAATGATTATATCAAGGCCGAAGAGATTACTCCATCACCAATAATGGGTGCAACAAGAACAAATAAAGCGAGAAATGTACAAGATAACACATGTGGGTGTGTTATCATGTACATTACATTGCGCAATAATAAAAAAAAAAAACTAAAAAATGGTTTAACAAATATTCAGAGAAATTTTATGAAAAGTAGAAAAAAATAAACCACTGATTTAAGCACCCATGAAAAGGTTGCATGTGCATTGAGTTCTTAATATATTATAAAGATAAACAAATGAATGTTGTGAGAAAGTTGTTAGAAAAAAAAATACAAGTTGATGATACAAAAATGACAGCAAAACTCGACCGATATAACATAATATTTTCAATAGCTATATTATACAATGGAACGTAAATGGTCTACAGACCAGATTACACCTAGGAGAAATACAATGATTACTGAAAGAATATGAACCAGTGATATGTTTACAACATATCAACAAAACTGTACCAGCAGTAGGTGAATACTCCTTAGCCTCAACATCACAAGAAGAAGAAGGAAAATTAGGTACAGCCATATATGTACATAACAAAGAAGTTTATGACAAAGTATCTGCGATGCTATTTTAGAATTGACATGCCATTTGCAAGAGAACCTTGATAAGAGTTTTGAGTGCAGAGTAATTCAGCTAGCTTTAGTGCTGCTTTCGATTTACTAAATCCCAAGTCACTTATTCATAAACTTCAGAATGTTACAGTGGATGGATATGTTTTAGGTTTATTTAAGATTTTCTTACAGGTAGGCAGCAACGATTTGCTGTTGATGGGATCTTTAGCGAACCAAGGCCTATTGCGTCAGGAGTTCCAGAGAACAGTGTTCTTGGCCCACTGTTATTTTTAGTTTAAACAAGTGACATGGTTGTTGGCCTGGAAAACGAGTGTTCAGTATGTCGATGATGTCACACTTGTGGGTGTCGTAAAGTCTCCACTTATGAGAAATGAAGCTGCCCTTAATCTCAATCGGGACACGGAGCGGATTAGTGAATGATGTAGTCGGTGGGGGTATGAGGCTGAACTCCAGCAAAACGAAAACACTGTCGATTGGCAAATTTGTACAGATTTTCTACCCATCCTCCCCTCCAAGTCGATGGGACTCTGCTGAATGAGTCTGAAGCTTTAACTATTGTAGGTGTACCTATTGACTCACATCTTACTTTTGAGACACATCTAATGAAAGTATCAGCAAATGCTGCAAGTAAGTTAGGTATTGTACGAAAGGCCTCATATATTTATATCAGTGATAAAATTAATGGAACTTGTTTTAGGTCATATCCTTCCTTTACTTGAATATTGTTCTCCGGTATGGATGTCTGCTTCTGCCAGAGATTCTTTTCTTTCAGATAGAGTGGTTCGTGGCGGAAGGTTTCTGTTTCCTAATGTTAGCAGTTATGACTTGGACCACCGAATGATGGTCTCTTGTTTACCAATTTTTCATAAGTTATATTCTAACAGATATCTTTCACATTCTCAATTAATCCCTGATCCCATTTTCCTAAGGAGGTAAATGTGCCTCGCTGTAGAGATCCTTTATTCCTCAACACCATTGGACTGTAGGACAGTCTCCCTGAGGATGGCCTGCAATTGCAGCTTCAAAAGTCAAAGTGAAGATGCAATGCATTGCTACCCTAATACTATCCTCCTTGCATTTTAATACATTTTTATCTGTTTATTAATTTATTGATTTAATTTTTTTTAATGACCGAGATCTCTTCTTTATGTATTTCCCTTTACCTCCTCTTACTTCTTCCTAATGAACACCATATCCTTTGGAAGCTTGAATTTCAAGTCAGTGGGCCCTGTGGGCTTGTTCTATATGAATAGGGTTTATCTTCTGAATAATAATAATAATAATAATAATAATAATAATAATAATAATAATAATAATAATAATAATAATAATATCTATGTATCATGCAGAGAAAGCCATATAAAAAGACTGTGCAAAATAATGGCGATTTTATGGCTGGAATTCTTTCATGTTTGGATTTTGCTTGTTTGGGCAGTTACGGATGGAGAAACAATGAGGATTTGTACACTGAGATATACTATCTCCCTTCTCCTCACAGTATTAAAGACGTGATCATCAGGGAAAGAAGACTGAACAGAAGTTAGGCTACAGGAGTAAACATTTTTAGATTTATGAAGAAGGAATTTGCCATGAGCCACGAAAATATCTTTCTTTTTTATATATCTCTCATCATAGACTTGTCTTCCGCTTCAGGCTGAGGTACGTGAACTAAAAACATTAGAATTTATGATAATTACCGGAAAATATACCAGTAAACTTTCAACTTGCTTATTAATGTAAAAACAGATACCCCGTTGTGTAACCACAGCCGCGACCTAGAACTATTAACTTGCGTGTACCTCTGGAGTCTGGAGTAACCAAAAATCACCCAACTACTGATCTGACCGACGATGTTGAAACGACAAGAGACATAGTGAAACCTATCATTGCTATAGGCTTATATATATATATATATATATATATATATATATATATATATATATATATATATATATATATATATATATATATATATATATATATATCACATCACCGTGATTCATATACAATCAGAAAGCTACAAACGTCCTTTAATATCCAATTCACTCTACCTCGGAAGTAATATATTTTCATATATGTTACCGAAGGGGAATTTTTAGTTGGTGGCCGACTGGTTAGTGTGTCACTGTAGTCCTGATTCCTCGTCCGTCGCTGGTTCGACCCCACGGGACGGTGGACTTATTATCAACTAAAAATTCCCCTTCGGTAACATATATGAAAATATATTACTTCCGAGGTAGAGCGAATTGGATATTAAAGGACGTTTGTAGCTTTCTGATTATATATATATATATATATATATATATATATATATATATATATATATATATATATATATATATATATATATATATATATATATATATATATATATATAAATTTTTGCCACTTACGCTTGGCTTTTTAACATTCTCAGGTGGCTTTGTTTTCCATCCTATTACCAAGCTAATACAGGAAATCAGGAGCCCTCCTTCTCTGGCTTGGATGTAAGAGCAAGTGATAAGTCATCAGCAATAACCACACCCGGTTCGCTGTGAAACCACTTATACACAAACACATCTTCAACCTCGAAAATGAGGTAAAGCGAAAAGCATAAAAAAAAAAAAAAACATATTTGTGCAAAAGACAGAAAAATCAACAGCCTTAAATAAAATTAATATTATGCCGCTAATCGGCAGACTGATAACAGTCTTGCAGTGTCACCTTCTGATGCAGACATTGTGGTTAGCTAAACATATTTCTCATAAACTTCCTTCATCGAGTACCTTTTCACTTCTCTCATTTGCTCCACTCCATCACTACTTAACTATGAACACAATCATGTAAACTTTACTGGTATTATTATTTCTATCATGATTATTACAATTTCAAATGCATAATATTTACTTTATTACGGTTATATCTTGGAAACAACCTTCTCCCAAGGGTCGTC
This sequence comes from Macrobrachium rosenbergii, assembly GCA_039081455.1. Taxonomy (NCBI): domain Eukaryota; kingdom Metazoa; phylum Arthropoda; class Malacostraca; order Decapoda; family Palaemonidae; genus Macrobrachium; species Macrobrachium rosenbergii. The sequence goes on along the minus strand of JANJGK010004095.1, from coordinate 50,158 downwards.
GTAGTCCGCTGTTCATTTTTATATCTGAACCAAAGGACCAAATTCGAAACCTGGCCGAGGCAAATATGCTTGTCAGTCATGATCCCCCTTGGGTATGAATTATTTCTATGATGCTTGTGTGTAACCAGTTCTCTCACAAATTAATTTTTTCACGTTCC
>JANJGK010004095.1:0-47500 GCA_039081455.1 Macrobrachium rosenbergii | reverse complement strand
TTGATATAAGTTGGATAGTTATTTTACTTGAATAATGCATCATGAAGCGTCGCACGAGGAAGAAAGTGGAGAAGCCCTAGCATTTGTCTTCATTAGAAGCAACTTCTAAAGTAACTGAATGACAAACTAGCAAGCTAAAAAAGTTCTGCTCTTTTCAGGAGCCGTTGATATGATAATTAGCAGAATAATAGTTACATATATAACAAAATGTAGCTATTTCGTAACGTAAATAAATTTTTTCTGAATTAAATGTAATACAGCGCAAGAACTGCACTAACGTTACGTGGGTTTTATGAAAGATAGAGCTAGCAGTTTCATTATGAAATCTAATTGAAATTTAAATTCAGAACATTTATTGATAAGGCAATCATTGTTATCAGACCACACAGAAGTAAAATATAATTTAACAATTGTATGAAAGTGAGCGACAAGAATGAGCGATGTTTTCTACAGGAAGTACCGTAAATTCAACAAAATGTAAAGCTGATTAAAGTGAGTGGTAGTTTTGTCCCTTGATACCTAAACTTAATTTGCACATGAAATATAAATGATAGACCAGGTCATGAAAACTGGTTACAATATATATATATATATATATATATATATATATATATATATATGTGTGTGTGTGTGTGTGTGTGTGTGTGTGTGTGTGTGTGTGTGGGTGAGTATATATGTTATACCCCTTAAAACAGACTTCAATATTTCGTGTAGAAATATTTACGTAACGTTGCCTTTGGCTATCTATCTTCAGGAGAACATGGCATTTCGACCCTTTCCCCTTCCTAACACTCACTCCACAGATTCCCCCCTTCAGACCCAACATGCCTTTTTTTCTCTCTCAGCAAATTTCTCTCTCTCTCTCATTAGCATTCGTCTCGCGCATTCTCCCCCCCCCCTCTCTCTCTCTCTCTCTCTCTCTCTCTCTCTCTCTCTCTCTCTCTCTCTCTCGAATATCATCCTCAAAAGGAATGGATCATCTAAGGAAACACGATCTTTCCTACAAAAATAGATTTATTATTCAAACTAACCCAACAAGTAATGAATGAACAAGGAGAGGATTAAAATGCATCATAAATGAATTATCAAGTAAAAATAATCTAACTCTGATTAAAAGGTCTTACGACGGCTAAAAGCCTTTAAACTCAAAAACTCTTACATACACTATCTTAGACATTATAAGTCTCGTCTTAAGTCAACCACCTGAGAAATACCGACATTGCCATAATGTCACCACAGTGTCACCATGTTACCATCATGTTACCACCTTGTTACCACAGACATCACCACAGACATCTGTCGAAAGAATTAAACACAATAGTAATCTCCCAAAAATATACAAGTGCAAAACATAATAATGAAAGTCTAAAATGCATAATTAATAATGGTTAATCAATACACAATAAAATAGAATATTAAAGTGGCATGAATAGTCATGTTCAACTTTCCACACAAGTTCATAAATGTCTTGAAACATGGTAAAAATCACAAGTTCACAGTTCACACAGAAAAAAGAAGAGTCTGAACTTTACCTTATTCTGCCAGTTCTAAGAGATTGGAACACTCAAAACCACGTCTTGACGATCTTGCTCTAGCTTCGCTAATGAACGATCGGACTTACTTTTGGGCAGAATTAGACACAAAATCTAGATTTTCTAACGTACGAACTTATGTACTCACGCATCAACTCGGTCATCTGTTTCACATACCAGAGCCAATATTGTGTGTTCATCACGCCAAACAGCTGAGGTAACCAACTATTTGCTGAATGCAATGATTTTGCGACTGATCGCTCGACCTAGTACCATCTTACAGCCAACTCTCTTTCATCACACCTTATAGTATTGCAGTTATGAACTGAATATATGTGTCCCTTAAATAGTGCTCGGCCACCCCATAAGAGCGTCTCGCTCTCTTAATGGCGAACTAAAATAAAAGCATATGTATAAAACATAACAGATAGAGCTATGCTCAGTTAGCAATGTCTACTGCACTGCAGATTTAAGTACTGCTCTCATGACGTAATTGCAAAGTCACTGGGGTCGTTTTCTTAGAGCCCTTGCATGTAGTCTTACAAGCACAAATAAGCTTAACCACTCCCACAATAAGAATTATCAGTAAAATAGCCACTAAAACTATCAAAATTGCTGGCATAAAATATTGCTGATACTCGACCATCAACGGATCATCGTCTTCTTCTAACAGCGGAACAGTTACTGTTACCACTGTTGTAGGCATGGGGACTACATCATGATCGTTACGCATATGACTCATGAATATCTTCTCGGAACTGTTGAACACAGCACGGCTAATTACGAGGAAGTCTGTTGATACTACTCGACACGCAGCGTCAAACAGCTTAGATCCTTGAAGAATGAATGACGTCGACTTGTTACCCTGGCACATCGTCATAACAGGACATTCTTTGCAGTATACGGCAGTAAGAGTTCTGGTGGAGACTATGTGGTATTCACGTGGAAACTGTATAAAGTCACTTTCTGTCGGATTCTGTCTATGAACTAATGATAATTCACAACCACCCACAGATACAACTTGCAACTGGAAAACATTACTGTCACACACGTACTTCTCCCTAAGTAAGGTACAACCTGTCTTATAGTCAACTCCCGAACCTTGATATTGATCTCCTAAAATGAACATGGTCTCTAATCCATCCCATGTCACTACTAAGTCTCCAAAAGCACTCGGAAAAGGTCTAATAATAAAACTAAGAAAAGGATTCATGGTACTGACAGGAATGTATACTATCAATCCCGATCAGACAATCTCACTCTCAAAACATTATAATATAAATACAAATCTCCTCCCATGAATAATACTTTCGCCCCATGTAGATAAGCGGAATTCCTTAGAACATTTTCTAAGTATCCTAAAGGTAATATATCACCATACACACGACCATCTGCTGCAGCAATAATTGCTTTTATTTGCATTTGCACTTCTGTCCTTAGAGAATCAGTTTCTTTCTCAATATTAAGAAAAGTATGTTGGATCGTAAGAAGTGCTATTGTCACATCAAGATCTTCTTTCAATCCTTCTACTGTAACTAACAAATCATTCAAAGAATGTCTAATTGTTTCAAAACCACTTCTCAATTTCTCATTACTTTCTTGCAACTGATTTAACTGTTTCCCCTGAGCTATTAGGTCTCTTTGAACTTCTGCTACTTTGACTAAATTTCCGATAGACATAGCTCCAATCGCCGCAATCACACCAACACCTAGAAGAACTAAAGGTGCTGCTCTTTTACTTCTCCTATTCTCTACAGAATGTGAATTTCCTGGAGTAACGTCAGGAATCCATTCTAACGTTTTATCTATCCCTTTATCAACTCTATCTAATGTTATTCTTATTTCTCTCATTAATCTATTTAAAGAGACTGGTAAAGTTCCCTTATTCTCTACTTCATCTAAAATGAACACGAAACAAAACAAAAAAACAAAAAAAATACTAAAAAGCAATAAATATCATATATATACAAATATCAACCCATTTATCCCTCTAACTATATACAAATGTTCCATTACATCCCAACTTTCTTTAATTTTGAAATATGGGTCAATTTCGTCACACCAGTATTTACATCCTTTATTACAAATCTATTCCCTTTTTTGATCTCTACAATCTCAAAAGGTCCATGGAACTTTGGACTTAATTTATAATTCGGATCATTCCGAACATTCACTTTAACAAACACTCTATCACCCATAGAAATAGCTACTCCCCGCGATTTCGCATTACTCTTCTCTACCATTGCGCGCGAACTAAGTTCAAGTTCTTTACTGATACGCGCAAATCTTTCTCTCGCTGTATTTATCAACGAAGTAACCGTAACATCGCCTTTAACTTGCTCTGGTAACAAATCAAAAGGTCCTTTCAACTTGTACCCATACAAAGCTTCTGCTGGAGATATCTTAATTGTGTCATTCGCCATAGTGTTGATACTATATCGCACTTCATCCAAAGATCTGTCCCAATGTGTATCGGAACCGCCCACTGTCATGCGTAAAGCTTCGATTATTTTCCGATTCGCCCTCTCACATAACCCGTTCGCCTCTGGTCTATACGGGATTATAGATACTTTCTTTATTCCCAGTAAATTAGCAAGAGCGTCTAAAGTCTTATTAATAAATTCCCTACCATTGTCTGTGAGCAGACATTCAGGAACACCATATCTACAAATTATCCCCTTAAAGAATGCTATAGCTACTTCCTCAGCTGACTTGTATTTCAGTGGGAAAATCTCGACAAAACGAGTTAACTCGTCAACAACTACTAATAAATGTCTATATCCATAAGCAGATTCTGAGAAGTTACCCAGAATATCCATATGCACTCTCTGAAACGGCCTATTTGGTATGGGATATGAACCCAAACGACACGACACTGTCATCGCCGGCTTATTCGCATTGCAAATAGCGTAATTCTTCACAAAGGCCTCTACTGCGGAAAACATATTTTTCCAAAAGAACTTTGACCTGACGTTTTCATACGTCTTGTCAACACCTAAATGAGGAGAACCAAATTTACAATGTACAATATCTAGAACTTGTGGTACTAGGCTCTCTGGCACGATGATTTGTGTAATTTCACCCATGCTTAGACTACTTCACAAGTTATACTTAACTTTCCTAACTAATAAATTATTCTCCAATTCTAGTCCAGAAAAAGGCAACTTATACCCTTTCTTCAGTGAAACTCCTCTGAGAAATGCCTTAGCATCTGATAGTAATTTATCTTCATCTTGCTTCTCTTCGAGCAAAGGTATGTCCCAAGTGACATTTTCACCAGTAACATAACACACAACGTTTCCCTCAACATCACGAATAACAATCTCTTCCGAAACTGCTGACACACTATTTCTCTCCGAAGTATGCACTATAGGAATGTGTATGTCCCCTACGTGCGATATCTCAGAACTACTAGTATCTAAGACATGAGACACCAAATGTCTACTCTCGTCTCCCACATAGGATTCGGTATGTACTCCCTCATCCTCAACCGGAAAATATCTGCTCAATGCATCTGCAACTACATTATGCCTACCTTCAATGTATTTGAGGCTTGCATCAAAATCTCTCAATGTCAAAAACCAACGTGCTCTCTTTGGCGATAAATTTGGCTTATAAAAAAGCTGTAGCAACGGTTGATGATCTGTAAAAATCTCAACTTTATTTCCCAACAAATACATCTTGAAATGAACAAGGCTAGAGACGACTGCGAAAGCCTCCTTGTCCACAACTGTCATCAGCCTTTCGTTACTACCATGCGTTTTGAACTTTCTGCTATAAAAAGCAATTGGGTGTAATTTTCCCTCAAATTTCTGCATCAAACACGTACCTATACCTTCCTGACTTGCGTCAGTCACCAAGGTGAACGGTTGACTAAAATCTGGAAACTTCAAAACAGGTGGGTTCACTAAAGCATTCTTAAGCTTCTCAAAAGCTAATTGCTGACTGTCACCCCAAACAAATTTAAGGCCTTCTTGTAATAGATCTGTCAATGGAGACGCTATTGTAGAAAAATTCCGCACAAAACGGCGAAAGAAACCCGACATACCTAGGAATGAACGAATCTGCTTCCTGGTTTTTGGAACTGGAAAACTCACGATAGCTTTGACTTTGTCATCATTCACTCTGACTCCTTCTTTAGAGATAACATGACCTAGATAGATAATTTCTTTCTTCAGAAACTCACATTTAGCCAATTTGACTTTTAATCCGGCGAACCTTAATCGCTTGAGGACTTCTTTTAACACCTTTAGATGTTCTTCGATTGTATCTGTGCATATGAGAATGTCGTCCATGTACACAAACACCGACTTTCCTAATAAACCGTGAAGTACTGTGTTAACCAGTCTAGTAAATGTTATTGGGGACCCTTGTAATCCAAAAGGCATCCTATTAAACTCGTAATGTCCCTTTGGTACAGAAAATGCTGTAAATTTACGACTATTCTCGCTAAGAGGAACTTGCAAAAACCCCTGCATAAGATCTATAGACGAATATATATTCTTGCCACCGATTTCAACAAACAAATCAGGCAAACAAGCTACAGGGTATCTATCTGGGCATGTCTTTTCGTTCAATTTACGAAAGTCTAGGCACACTCTGATGCTACCGTCTTTCTTTGGGACCGCTAGTAAAGGAAAATTAAAAGGTGAGGAGCTTGGCCTAATAATACCTTCCGACTCCCACTTCTGAACTTCTTTTTCTACTTCTTCTCTGATCTTAAAAGGAATTCGATACGCTGGAATATATATGGGATTTGTACCTTTCTCTAGGCGGATTGAATGTCCTAAAACATCTGTAACTCCTCGTTTATCTCCCTTCAAAGCAATAATATCTAAATATTCTTTCAACACTTACTTTCTCTACTTTATCTGAATACTCGGAATAATCAGCTTTAGCCAAATGTTCGTGAAGAACTTGACTTCTGAATTGTAGCTCCTCGCTGGGAAACATATTACCGTCTCCACAAAAACTCACTATCTTATGTTCTTCCTTAAACTCTTCAAAATCAATTACGTAAGTACCCTTGTGATATTTTTTCACTGAGTCTTGATAGCTTACTAATTCTACTGTAGTTATGCCTGCGGCTGAAACTTCATTTACTGACACCGTACTCACAACGTCTTTGAATTTCTCGGATCCCTCAACAACGCATACTTGAGAAGGAAACTTCTTCTCTTTCACCGACACTTTAATCAATGTAGGAACTCGCGGGTGCAATTCAATATCTTCTAACAAAAATCCTTTGAAAGACTTTTGCAGAATGTCTTCATTCTCTAATGACTGTGTTACACATGTCGCAGTCTGCGTCTTGGGTTTCTCACAAGTTTTTTCCATGTGTCTATATGGAACAAAACAACCTGGCTCACCTATTGTAATCCCCTGAATTCCCGTAAGAATATTGATGTTATGTCGCATACAAGAAGGGTGTCCTAGCAAAACCATTTCACCTAAGGCTAATCCCTCTATGACCAAAAATGGTTCTACTATTGTCTTTTCACCGATACAAAGCGTAAGAGATGACGAACCTAAGATGTTCATTTTTCTCGCCTGTACATCACACACTGTCTCATTAGTAAGGACTAATTTACACTCTGGAAACTTCGAGTGAAAAAGATCAGCATCTATCAGGTTAACTGAGCTACCAGAATCAATGAAGATAGAAATTTCAATGCCGTTAGAAAACCCACGTACAATCGGCCTATATTCCGGTGACTCTAAGACCTGATTGCTCATTATCCTGTGTCCGTCTTCGAACTTATCTTGTGAAAATTCTGATGTTCGTTTGTGTACCTAGAACTTGCATCATGTGGAATTCTTCTGTCATATCTAGTAAAACTACCCTGTGTTTTCCCTGAATATTCTCTATTCTTTGTGGCTGGGCAAAATTTCCACCCATGGTCTGAAGATTTGCAAGCTGAACAATATCTCACTCTGCAATTTGACTTACTATGTCCTACTTTATCACAGTTAAAACAACGAATCGTTGTTACTGATCTCTCTGAGGTTTTCTTCGATTCCACCTGCGCACATGTCTTCACTCCTGCATCGTTTCCTAGATGTGAGGAATTTGCATTATTCTGTGGTTTTGAAACTGTTGCTGAAATTTTAGCACCTCCCTTCACAAAACTACTGTCCAGCATATGGCATTTTGATAGATTTTTATTAATCTGTGCAAACAAAAAGGATTCATCTGTATCCTGATCAATTCTTTTATCAAAACTATCTGTAATTACATCTGGGACTGACATTAAAAGACAGGCAAAGTGTAGCAGTTTTTCAAAATTATCTAAGGAGATATTATTTCCATTTACCCATGGAGAGTTTTTCATAGATTTCATTAACTCACCTAATGCATCAAATAGGCGAGCACTGTACGCGATTAATGAATCGTTATCTTTCCTAGTTCTGATAAGCGCTCGCAGATTCCGAACAATGCATTCGCGGTCAATCCCGCCATAGGATGCATGTAAAAATTCCTGAAGTTCTTTCCAAGTTTTACACTTTCTGAACTCGAAACTGCGTGCTCGTTCTACAATGTCCCCTTTGTCTAAGTCCATGAAAGCTTTCGCTTCTGTTAGAGCTTCGGCGCCATTTGTAATTTTTTTAGAATTCGGGTAATTTTCTACTGATTTAATAAATGTCTCCACATTTTGAGTTAATTTCCCGTCAACTAGGCCCTTAAAATTGGTAATGCCTGCATTGAAGTTCGTCAGCCTGAGTCACAATTGACTGTGACGTACCTGCGTCTGAGTCCGGCATTTTGTGAAAGATCACACGTCCCGATCGTAATAACATGAAAAGAAAAGAAAGAAAGGCGAAAGTTAACCCTCCCCTAAAAAAGAAGAACAGAAAACGGAATACTTGCTTTATCACTCGTGTCTGCTAACAGAAAACAGAGCTTGCGAGAGTGGGAAGTCACCGATTCGAGGCAAAACAAAAGGAAATGGAAGTGATTTTTGTAAAGTCACCATCCCCTTAATTAACTCACAATCGCCACTATTCACTCTTATTTGGGTGTTTTCTTAACCCCAAATTGCTCTACATGTCACCCAGATCTATTTTCACAATTCACCACTCCCGAATACTTAAATAGAACAAAAAAAAATGACGGTGTCACTCGTGATTTTCGGAATATGGTTCCCCCATCGTACGCGGTCTTAAGACTAATCATCATTTGCTCTCGGCTAGTCTGCTATCAACGAGCGCCTCGGGCTCAATGTTATCAATTAGCCTATTTCTAATCTCCCTATTTCGCTATCTTAACTCCAAATAAAACTTTTTAACCGCTGCCACCAATAAAATGTAACGACCACCGCTGCCACCAATAAAATTTGTTATACCACTTTAAACAGACTTCAATATTTCGTGTAGAAATATTTATGTAACGTTGCCCTTGGCGATCTATCTTCAGGAGAAGATGGCATTTCGACCCTTTCCCCTTCCTAACACTCACTCCACAGATTCCCTCCTTCAGACCTAACACGCCTTTTTTTCTCTCTCAGCAAATTTCTCTCTCTCATTAGCATTCGTCTCGTGCATTCTCCCTCTCTCTCTCTCTCTCTCTCTCTCTCTCTCTCTCTCTCTCTCTCTCTCTCTCTCGAATATCATCCTCAAAAGGAATGGATCATCTAAGGAAACACGATCTTTCCTACAAAAATAGATTTATTATTCAAACTAACCCAATAAGTAATGAATGAACAAGGAAAAGATTAAAATGCATCATAAATGAATTATCAAGTCAAAATAATCTAACTCTGATTAAAAGGTCTTACGATGGCTAAAAGCCTTTGAACTCAAAAACTCTCACATACACCATCTTGGACATTATAAGTCTCGTCTTAAGTCAACCACCTGAGAAATACTGACATTGCCATAATGTCACCACAATGTCACCATGTTACCATCATGTTACCACCATGTTACCACAGACATCACCACAGACATCTGTCGAAAGAATTAAGCACAATAGTAATCTCCCAAAAATATACAAGTGCAAAACATAATAATGAAAGTCTAAAATGCATGATTAATAATGGTTAAGCAATACACAATAAAATAGAATATTAAAGTGGCATGAATAGTCATGTTCAACTTTCCACACAAGTTCATAAATGTCTTGAAACATGGTAAAAATCACAAGTTCACAGTTCACACAGAAAAAAGAAGAGTCTGAACTTTGCCTTATTCTGCCAGTTCTAAGAGATTGGAACACTCAAAACCACGTCTTGACGATCTTGCTCTAGCTTCGCTAATGAACGATCGGACTTACTTTTGGGCAGAATTAGACACAAAATCTAGATTTTCTAACGTACGAACTTATGTACTCACATATCAACTCGGTCATCTATTTCACATACCAGAGCCAATATTGTGTGTTCATCATGCCAAACAGCTGAGGTAACCAACTATTTGCTGAATGCAATGATTTTGCGACTGATCGCTCGACCTAGTACCATCTTACAGCCAACTCTCTTTCATCACACCTTATAGTATTGCAGTTATGAACTGAATATATATGTGCCCGTCCATTTATCACTTATAAATCCCCCTTCGGTGATAATTCCTCATCGGGCGACATTCCCGAGGCAGTGTGGATTTGATATTAAGCGACATTTGTAGCTTCATGATTACATATATATATATATATATATATATATATATATATATATATATATATATATATATATATATATATATATATATATATATATATATATATATATATATATATATATATATATATATATATATATATATATATATATATATATATATATACATAAATAAAGATAAAATCCACGACGGAAACGGAAACACTGGAGTGCTGCGAGGCCTTTCGACACTAGTCCTTTACTTATCTTTATTTATATATTCATCACATTCCATATTTTCGTGATTCAGTTATACACACTCATATATATAAATAAATAAATATATATATATATATATATATATATATATATATATATATATATATATATATATATATATATATATATATATATATATATATATATATATATATATATATATATATATATATATATATATATATATATATATATATATATATATATATATATATATATATATATATATATATATATATATATATATATATATATATATATTATAAGGTGTTATAATATGTATAACCATTTTATAAGACTCTGTGAAAATTATGATTTTTTGCTTACAAGATTCATCATTCGTTGTGAAGACACGATTTTAAAATGTCTTTTTCTTACAGATAAGTTATATATTATGTAGGCTTGTATTATTATGAAATATTTTTCCCTTTGTTCAATGTTTGAAGTGTCTTGTGAAATGCTTATCAGGTCACCACATCCTGTTTGCCAAGAGAGAGAATAAAGGCTAGCTTTCATGTTTACCCAGGTGTCTGTAACCCGAACTAAAGGCAAAAGAATTCTTTTATCTTATCGTGATGAGCTGTCACCCAGTCGGTGAGTTTCCTTGTTATATCTTTGTCTTCTCTGTGCTTATCCCATCGTTATTAACCTTGTCTATCCTTATTCTGTTCGTAATCTGAGAAAAAGAGAAAGAGGAACAGCAGATAAGTGGTGTTACTTTGTATCTAAGAGCGTCTTGTTGACTCAGCTACATTAGGCAGACAAAAGGTTTGGTAAGCCCTGAATAGGAAATGTCCATCATGTTAAGATAAGGGTATCGCCCTCGAAGCTCACCTGTGTGTATTTGTATACTTTGTATATGTCTGTAGGTGTATCTGTAGAATAGGAGTTGGGTGTACTGTGTGAACTCCCTATGTGTATTCTCAAGTATTCTGAAAGGGCCTACGAGACTTAAAAGCGCAGTGTTTTCTAAAGACACCAGTAGTCTACTAGAAAGAGTCCTCAGAGAAACATCGCCTCTCTCTCTCTCTCTCTCTCTCTCTCTCTCTCTCTCTCTCTCTCTCTCTCTCTCTCTCTCTCTCTCTCTCGCTCATAATCCCATTTTATATATAAAGGGAATAACAGAAGGATATCTGTTGTAAAAGCTCTGTTAAACTTACCCCAGGAGTGTGTTAATTTTGTAGAAGGTGATCAGGAATATTATTTTGTGAAAGTGTTGAGGAGATGTAATAGTGTAATCATTACAAAAGATAATGTGGTGACTACTGAGTTTTGTTAAGTGATATTCTTGGTAAAAGAGAATTGTTGTTTTTGAATAAGTCTTAGAAAGACATGAGTTTAACTTTTCTTTTTATAGGGAAAAGTTATTGTGAAAGATTGATATAATCTTTAAGCACATTATTGGTGATTGTTGTATTTCCATTTTTGCATATCGCATTCTTATATGTCTGTGCTATCACACTATTATGGTTTTATTGTTACTGTGTGTTGCTGGTGATTTCTTAGCATTTTGTTAGTGCCTACCTGTTATTGAGATTTTGGAGAATGTTATGTGGATTCCAGTCAGTAATATTTTGGTGACTGTTTGTAATGGTTGAATCAGGTAAATACTTGACACTTAAGTGATAATTAATAGTTTGATTCTTACCTAACTAGATTGTTTTCTTGATAAATTAAAGTTTTTTGTGAATTAAGCTTGATTAAGAAATACTTAAATCTTACACTGTTGTCAATTAATGGTAAATCTTTTGAGATTGTGAACTTCACATATAATTTTTGAACTTAGAAATAAACCTGTTTGTTTAAAGTTTTAAAACATAGCGTTTCATTTTGATCACCAGTACTTACAGACATTGATGCGTGTGTACAAGGTAAGTGATGTATCTGTTTGTTCACCTGAGACTTATCTAGGTAAAATAGAACCAGAGAGACAGCTACAGTGCTGGTTGAAGATAACCCATATTCCACTAATCTAGATATAACTTAATAATTGTTACCTCATCCATAACTTGATAAAGTTACATTGATTTTCTCGAGTGATAGGTAAGTTTATGGGATCATTATACCTTTAGAGATTCAGTCACTCTTTGTTATGAGGTTTCAAGTATCTGGTTGATGTGAGGTATATTTTGGTATTATCATTTGCATAAAAGATTTGTTGGCCTATTTGTGTAATAACCAGGTGCTTGATCACTTCGTAACAAGTATATATATATATATATATATATATATATATATATATATATATATATATATATATATATATATATATATATATATATATATATATATATATATATATATATATATATATATATATATATATATATATATATATATATATATATATATATATATATATATATATAGCAAGAAAATTATGACATCTGACTGAAACTTGATGTGAAATTCGTGGTGTTGCTGACAAGTGTAATGTTTCATTGCACTGCTGACGTCTATTATGCTTGTCTGAACTGGGATGAATTTTATTTATTAATTAAGAAGTCAAAATATCAGATACGGTATTTTAATACTTATGAAAAAATACGTCTCTATATTTCAGTAGCTTCATTCAAAGACATTTCAACCTCCCATTGTATTCTTGTAGACATCACATTTTATCCAGATGACCTAAACGAATATTCCGGTTTTAGTTTTCTATAAAAGAAAGCTATTGAGATGGCTATTTGTCTGTCCGTCAGCACTTTTTCTGTCCGCTATAAAAAATACTGAAGCTAGAGGGCTGCAAATTGGTTTGATGATCATCCACCCTCAAATCATCAAACGTACCAAATTGTAGCCCTCTAGTTTCAGTAGTTTTTATATTATTTAAGATTCGAGTTAGCCATGATTGTGCGTCTGGCACCGCTATAGGTGCCAACAACACAGGCCACCACCGGGCCGTGGCTGAAAGTTCCATGGGCCGCGGCTGAGAGTTTCATACAGCATTATACGCTGTACAGAAAACTCGATCGCGCCAAAGGAACTTCGGCGCATTTTGTACTTGTTTTCCTTTGAAGCCAATCCATAGTCGATGGTTGATCTTTAGTTTAGAGAATATAAAGAATTTTTACAGAAAGTCGATTCTTTTTTAAACACGGTCATACTGGCGACCCATAATGATAACCTGAAGCTCCATAGTCGTAGATGGTTTTTATGGCTCTTATTTCAGAACAATTCGCTCTAGACTTGATCCATGGCCAAATGAAATCTCTTACACAGCTCAGCATCCATTACTCACGACATGAACAGAACCATCACGTGATAGTTCCAAATTGATGAAAGACCATTAAATTACAGACAAGTTCTCTAAATGTTAGGTATAAATAATTTTGTTAATTAAATACTGGGTATACGCTGGTTCCCATAAAGTGCAGGATATATCTTATTTTGGATAGCTCCCAAGGATTTGGTGAAAAAAAACCAATTTGTTTTGTATAAATATTTACCTACGAGTTAGCAGCTGGAAAAAGTTTTTTTATGCATCATTTATTTACTTCATCGCAATGTACTTTAAAGTACAAAAGCCAAAATATTTTATTTCTTTTCAGTGGTCTTTCAATCGGAAAGAGAAGCAAAAATAGCATTCAATAGCAAATCATTCTTTCCAGTTCCGCCAGCGGATATCGTTAAATAACGTTTGCTTTTTCCTGAAAGTCATTAAACCATTTATTTTCTCCATTTCTGAAACGAGAGAGACACATTTTATTTATTTTTCTTTGTAAAAAATTCCCATGCAGTTATCATGTTCGAAATTTGGAGAGCTGGTTTTCACTGTAGTTATTCCTTTACGAAAATCTCAAAAACAGTTTTACTTGAAAAGAATTTTTAGACGCTGCCATTCAGCTTCATATTCCCCAGGACACAAAAATGTATTTTTTACTTCAAGGAAAAAACTCATACCTGTATTGGAAATGAAACAGTGCGTGGTTAGAAAAAAAATAGGTGAAAGATGTTAGAATTTTCTCTCACATACCCACACACACCCACACACATACACACACACACACACACACACACACACACACACACACACACACACACACACACACACACACATATATATATATATATATATATATATATATATATATATATATATATATATATATATATATATATATATATATATATATATATATATATATATATATATATATATATATATATATATATATATATATATATATATATATATTGCTAGAAGTATTGATACATACTTCTCTCCTTGCCCTGTTTTCATTTGGATAACACAGTCTCAGACCAAGGAGACAAGCCTTCTCCCCTCCTTTTTCCATTTTAAAAAGGACAATAGATTCGTCAGGATCTCAATTACTTCTCCACTACACTCCCCCTATGCCTCGATAAAAGTCACGCTAACTTGACCTTTATGATCTCTGGCCAAAGATCTTCCATTCTAGATTAATGCCTTGTCCCTGGGAGACAGAGAAGCAGAAGTCCAATGGCTCACAAACCAGTAAAAGCTCTCTCACCTGACATGCCCGAGGCACTGGAAGCCGGTTGGTTGAGGAGGGTATTAAAGGCCGAGAGAGTCGCAGGCAAAACCCTACAGAGGAAGCATGAGATTCGTGGCCTCCCCCAAAGCTCCTTTGTTCTAGCCAGGAGCCTCCACATCCAAGCCTATCTGAGTGTAACCAAGGAGCCCATTTGAGAGTCTTTACTGAGGCTGATGCACAAAATCTTTACTCAACATTTAAAGTTAAAGTCCAGGTAGAAGGTTCTTTGGTAATTCCTTTTGTTCTTATTCTCATATCCGTTCCCTTACTTTCAATGTGCTATGACCAGTTGCTTCATTGCCGATATAAATCATCATAATTAATCAGTAAATTGCCTGATCATAAATTGACATCACCCTCCTTGAGTCTTCTGCACTTTCATTTTGTCTATCTAGATTTTGTTCTACTTTATCGAGTGTTAACGTGCCTTTTTTTCCATGTTTACAGCAAGGCCATAAATATTGCCCTGTCTTCTGTCTGCTCCACTGTGTCCACAGACCAATCACGTCTTCAAGCATGTTATTGTTTGGCAACCCTAGTTATGGAACTATTGTGTTAGTTATACGCTTAAGTATTGATTGCATCAGTGTTTGGCACTCCAGCTAATTAATTCTTGTGTCAGTAAAACCATAAGTGCCAAGAGCTAGTGTGAATGGCTCTGTATAATTTACTCTTCTGATTAAATGTAAATACATGTAACTGACTATTAATTAAGAGTGAAAATTTCTCTAGTGAGACCTTTCTCAAATTGAAATTGCTTTAAATTCCAATTTTTTTCTAGTTTTGTGAGTGGTGACCCCCAGTCAGGATCTGCGACACCAAGGTAAGGATAATAGATCAACCAACATTCATAAAGATGGTGACCTTGTCAGGATCATTCTTGCAAATTGCATTGCAGACTGCATCTGCAACAGCAGAGTAGCAATCAGCTTTGGCTGGGCTAAGCCTGGTAGTTTGCAAGATCGAAACAAATCCTTAATGTAAAATCCCTTTAAATTCTATGAGTATACAGTGGACCAAGGTATACAGCATAAGAATTCATTTTGCCATTTGTTATCGACACATTTGAAATCAAGGAATACTTGAAATTCAGAATTCCATACTGCATGCTGTTTAGAGGCAGAGCGAGTCTTGTGTATGAGGGTACTCGGACATCTAAGGTAGTAGGATTGCCAGTTAGGTAGAAGTTAAGGGCTGCTGCTACCGCATGTTAGCAATTTGCATGGCTTAACTAGTTAGGAATTAGCAAAGAAGTGGATTAGTGAAGTGTTACATTGGGAGAAAAGTGCAAATTTCCCTCTATTTGCAGTGAAATTTCCTCAATTTGCATAGTTAGGACAGTGATATCTGGCAACCTCCACCCCACCAGTCTGCTCATGCTTGCACCAACACCGTTAAGCAGACACATACCGCTGCCTCTCACCTCAGCTGTGTTAAGAAGAATTCATAGTAAAATAAAGTAAGAATTTGTAATTCCCAGAGTTAATTCAATTCTATGCATATGCCTGCACTATTCTATCAGAGAAAATTCGCACTTCATTTCGTATCGCGTAAATTTTGCAAGAATGCATAAGTACATAGAGGTGTGTGGCAACTCACTCGCTCTCAGCTGTGTCTCACACGACCTGCCCACATTCCATCCTCTCACATACGTAAACATTGTCACGTGACGACAAGACATCTTGTATTAGCGTGTTTACCAGAAGACTTGCCAACAGCCTTGAGCTGTCAACAGAGTCCACCATTTCAGGTTAGCTGTCATTTGTCGATCACACAATCCAGTTGGAAATTCCATTTCACGTATTGTTATTATTTACATGTGATATCACAGTTAGAGAATCATTTTCCAGTTTTTTACAAGGTTTTGCAAATTGAACATATTCCCTGCAAATTAACATTTTGTGTTTGAGTGTTAGTAACTTTTGCATACAACTGTATATCTTTCCCTGTCAATCGTCCCAGCCTTTAGCCACCCTACGACCTCGAAGGAAAGTTTCCATACATGCCCTTGATCAATGTAAAACATCATAACGTCGTTCTAAGTTTTAGGTCACATGCACACTATTTCCTTATGTAACTAATTACTTTATAATATTAGTGGTTCATTTTACCACCTTGGCAACCCTGTAATAAGAACTACTGTCTAAAGATATGACCATTCCTTAAGGTTACATCCCTCACAGTTGAGAATAAGACATAATGTTTAATGGTAAAGAATATTGCCAGTCTAAACAATTTTATCTGTAAACATTGTTATTGTTTGCAACTTATTGCTTTATAACTTGCTTGTATCTCTAAAGTGTTTGCAACCTATTGCTTTATAACTTGTTTCGTGAAAAAGCACAAAATTCAAGAAGGTAAGATAATTAATTACTAGGAGTTCGCCTGCTCTCAACCTCTGCAATACTCTCACAAACTCTTTTTCAGCTTACTTCACATTTACCCTACACTCATGCATTTAATTGTGTTCGATTCTTCAGAGTTAGAGCCATAACCAGAACCATTCTCTTAAAAAAAGCAAAATTCTTTTGAACAAGTTACAGTTCTTTGGAACAACCTAGAACCGTTCTCTTGAACAAAACCTAAGAAAGTTTGCAATTTAGCCAGTCTTGTCCGTGTGCAAGCAACAAACTGTTCTTTGGGACAAACAAATCGTTCTTTGGAACCTTGCTTCTGCATTTGGCAAATGAGCAATTGTTATGTGCATGTAACTTATCACTCACCTCAAATCTGCACTCAGCAAGCGAGCGATTGTCGTGTATATTGCTCACCTCGAAAGTTTTGTGTATTCTGCATAACTTCATTCGTGATCTCACTGTACCTTTGAGTGCCGCTCAAAGTCTGTTTCATTTACAAACTGGGCTGTGTTATCACCAATCTGCACCATAAGTGCAACCCACCAGTGTGTAAATATGGCATTACTGGCCCAGTGCCATCTATCTCCACCCTGCGGAACCAACCCATTAACCACTAGTTCTCTAGAACACCTTCGCACTTAGTGTTAGTGCCGCCTTACCAAAAGGGACACTCTATCATAGCTGGAGCTCTATAAGCCCACCTTTTTACTCTACAACACACCCTGCCAAAGCAGAGTGCCATTTCCATTCTGTGCAATCGCTTGCATGGCTAAGAACCTCCCTACCCCACACCTCACTCGTTCCATCTCAAGACCAGTTCAACACATCCTGACCCATCAGCACCATGGAGGAAAGTTACATAGCCTCCATGGATATGGGGAAGGAGATAGGTTTCACAGGAAGAGAGCTCGCCCTATGGGTACAGGAACAGCTAGATGCCTTAATCCAGAGGGAGAGAAAGCAGAGAGAAGAAGAGAGAAAGGAGAGAGAAGCAAAGGAGGAACACATAAAGGCTTTGTAAATTTGTATGAAAGTGTACCCTATTTTAGGTGTCAGGTTCTCTACCTTAATAGGCAGAAATCTGTCCTACCCTGTATACATGACAGATTGTACTTATAATAGCTTCAGTATCACTATTGTATCATTTGCTCAAGTTTCTTAACCACAAGTAAAATCCGTTTATTAATAAAATCTACTCAAAGTAATATTAAACTTTTCAGGTGTTGGCTAAATATTCTTGCATGTCAATTTAACTTTTGTTCATTATTTAAAGCAGACACCTTAGTAATTTTACTTTAACATGTTTTGCAAAGGCTTTAGGAGAAGTATTGATATATATACTTCTCTCATCACCCTGTTTTCGTTTGGATGACACAGTCTGAGACCAAGGAGACAAGACTTCTGCCCCTCCTTGTTGTTCCATTTTAAAGAGGACAATACACTCGTCCTATGCCTCTCTAGCTTGACCTTTATGATCTGGCCTTTATGACCTTTAAAACCTGGTCGAAGATCTTCTCTTCAAGATCAACGCCTTGTCCCTGGGAGACAGAGAAGCAGAGGTCTAACAGCTCACATACCAGTAAAAGCTCTGTCACCTGACATGCCCGAGGCACTGGAAGCCGGCTGGTTGAGAAGGTCATAAAAGGCCAAGGCAGAGGTCAAGCGAAAGAGTCGCAGGCAAAACCCTACAGAGGAAGCACGTCATTCATGGCTTCCCTCAAAGCTCCTTTGTTTTGGCCAGGAGCCTCATTATCCAAGCCTATCTGAGTGTAACCAAGAAGTCAATCATCAACCTTTACTGAGGTTGATGATTGACCAATCTAGACAAAAGTTGGCATGTGGCCATTATTTGAACAAACTTAAATAACAGGGTAGGTTTCAAACCTGTACTTGCCCCCTTCCCCTTCCCCCATCACCCTTCCCCCTTCCATTTGTAACTTATATGTTAAATAAACTCTAATCGTGTCTCATTTTATGTACTCGAGACAATACAAACACATTATTGAAAATGCTTTTAAGTCACCACAGTAATATCTGGATAAGATAGACAGACAGCACAGTAATACCAGGTTAAAGGTGACAGACAGCACAGTAATACCTGGATAAAAGGGACATTCTTACCAAAAATACTACGATAAAAGTGACTGTAATACATGGATAAAGGGGACAGACAACACAGCAATAACTGGATAAAAGGGACAGTCACCGCATCAATTGCTGGATAAAAGGGATGGACAGCACAGTAATACCTGGTTAAAGGGGACAGACAGCACAGTAATACCAGGTTAAAAGGGACAGACAGCATTGTAATACCTGGATAAACAGGACAGTCACATCAGTAATATCTGGATAAAAGGGACAGAAATCACAATAATGCCTGGTTAAAGGTGACAGACAGGACAGTAATACCTGGTTATAGGTGTATGGCAGCATAGTAAAAACTGGATAAAAGGGACAGTCGCTACAGTAATACCTGGATAAATGGGACAGCTACCATAGTAATACCTGGATAAAAGGACAGATAGAATAGGAATACCTGGATAAAAGGGACAGTCATCACAGTAATAACTGTATAACAGGGACAGACAGCACAGTAATACCTGGATAAAAGGACAGTCACCACAGTAATACATGGACAAGAGGGACATACAGTGTAGTAATAACTGGTCAAAGGGGACAGACAGCACAGTAATACTGGTTAAAGGTGACAGACAGCATAGTAATACCTGTATGAAAGGGACAGTCACCACCATAATACCTTGATAAAGGGGACAGACAGTACAGTAATACCTGGTTATAGAGCAGTAATACTTGGTTAAAGGTATCAGACAGCACAGTAATACCTAGATAAAAGGGACAGTCACCACACCTAGAGAATACAGACAGTCACCAAAGTATTACCTGAATAAAACGGACAGGTACCACAGTAATAACTGGATAAAAGGAACAGACAGAACAGTAATACCTGGATTAAAGGGACAGTCATCACAGTAATTTCTGGATAAAAGGGACAGTCATCTCAGTAATACCTGGATAAGAGGGACAGACAGCACTTTAATACCTGGATAAAAGGAACAGTTATGACAGTAATACCTGGATAGCAGGGACAGACAGTACAGTAATAACTGGCTAAAGGGGACAGACAGAACAGTAATAACTGGGTAAAAGGGATAGTCACCACAGTAACACTTGAATAAAAGAGACAGACAGAACAGTATTGACTGGATAAAAGGGACAGTCATCACAGTAATTTTTGGATAAAAGGGACAGTCATCACAGTCATGACTGGATAAAAGGGACAAACTGTACAATACTACAGTACCTGGATAAAAGGGACAGACACCACAGTAATACCTGTCAGTTCAACCACAACTGTTCAGAGGGTGTACGTTCGCATGAAAAAAGCAGAACTATCAGTAGGACCAACAACACAAACCCTTCCCCCTCCCCCTTTTCCTCCCCTCGCCTTTACCCCTCCCTTTCCCTTTTCCCTTCCCCTACATGTAGATTGTCATTCAGAGTTTTCCAGGGCAGAGCTGGGTTGGTTAGCCAGTGTGTGTGTGTGTATATATATATATATATATATATATATATATATATATATATATATATATATATATATATATATATATATATATATATATATATATATATATATATATATATATATATATATATCAGTTGCAGCACAAGCAAAAAAAAATCCACTCTTAACCGATTTGTTCACTTCAAATCTGACACTAAAGTTAACAATAAAAAAAAAATAATAACACTTACGTACGCACCTGCTTGAATGCCACTGTGCGAAATCCATCCACCAAAAACAAGAGAAAAAGAAACACAGAAATACTCTCGCGCATTTTCGAGTGTTTTAACACACACAAGTGGTCAAGATGCCGCAATTAAACACACTGAGCACACTATCCTCTTCCCCAAACAATCCCCAATATGAACCAAAGTCCAGAAATATCTATACACACCAAAACCTTGCGCTCTATGACGCTTCATTAAACACACACACAGACACCCGCGCTCGAGAAAGACTGACTCAAGTGCATTTCACAACTCCTCCCTAAACCGAATTGCTGAATCATCGAATCCCTATTCTGAGATGCTAATAGCACCAACTTCTATAATTCGTCCAGTATAACAACTACTAATAAGATATGTTTCTTTGGAAGCGTAACCTATCACCTATCTATTTCTCTACTCGACTATCTATTCCTGTCTATTATGCTGCCACCAACTATTATGGCCTAAGCCAATTTCAGATATGGTCATAATCTCTTTTTACATCTGTTTTAAGAATAATGTCATATCATCTTATATCTCTAAGATTCTCCGGTAGCAATGGCCAGCATTGGATCAGCTCATTCTTTCTATCTATCAAGCAAAGGCTTACTGGATTAAAATGTTGAGATACAAAACTACAATTAATTTATAAAATTAACAAAAGAATTTCAGCAAAAGCTACGGTCATGAAATGGAGTTTCTCACACCCTACAAAAATGGAAGTCATAACTAAAGGAAACTCAGACTCACAATCAATCGAATTAGTGACTTCAGTCACTAAACAAAATAAAAAGGTAATGATTACTCTAGACCAAAATAAATGTCATATATATGTTAAAAAGAACACCACTTCCAATGTACAGTATACGTCCTCACAAGACTCAACCAGGATTCCTGTTAAAAGAAACATAGCTTATATTAAAACCCGAAATGGTACATAAAGAAATAAATACTTAAAACAGAAAAAATGTATAATAAAGAACAGAGGGGTTTCACTGCACCATAAAATGGGTATTCCACATAATATCTGAAAAGATATGAGAGTTAATTAGTTATCTTACTCACATTCTATGGCCATTCGGAAACCGTTCCTCACAGTGGCTGCTCTTATTCACACACAGCTTAAAAGAGCTATCACATCAGCCGCAAATCAAAGTGAATACCCATTCTATGGTTCCTTTATAATATACAAATTTAGAGCGCATTTATGCACCAATTCACTTAATAACCCCTCCCTTGTAGCGTGACGTCACCATCGTGTTCAATGTTCGAAGGGCCCCGCCTTCTGAATCCACAGATATCACAAAGCTTCCACCAACCTGTCAAGTTGTCACCATGCATCTTGGTCATGATTGGAAGACACAAATGAGCGCATCAGATACCCGCTGTATCTAACCGCAGAAAATACCAATGTCAACATGAATGCCACCTGCACCCGACACACGTTTTCAAAGGCCAGCAATTAGCCAAATTAATCAGAAATATATATATATATATGTATATATATATATATATATATATATATATATATATATATATATATATATATATATATATATATATACACACAGTATATTTCATCTACATAAGAAGCAATTCTCAATGTAACTCAGTAATAAAATATTAAGTAAAAAATGAACATTGTTGATTTGACAATTGACGGAATAATTATCAATAACAGTAACCAATTACTTAATAATGTAAATAAATATTTTCTCAAATATATTTTAGAAAAAGGAAGAACTACACCAATTTCTAAAGTCTAATTATAATCTAAATTTAAAACATCTATAAACAGAATAACTTTACGATATGTAGCAATTATTGTTACTAACCAACAGAGAAGATGGTATATACCTTGGCAATTGTGTAAAATTTACCAACTAGAATAAACAGTATCTTTTCTAGGAAGTATCTAAATTACGTTTGTAATATAAAAATGATACAAAAAATCACCACTATGGTTGCTTGTTATGTCCTTTGATATATAACTTCAAAACTCATATGAAATATGAATAACAGGCAATGTCGCATATATATATATATATATATATATATATATATATATATATATATATATATATATATATATATATATATATATATATATATATATATATATATATATATATATATATATATATATATATATATATATATATATATATATATATATATATATATATATATATATATATATATATATATATATATATATATATATATATATATATATATATATATATATATATATATGTATATATATATATATATATATATATATATATATGTGTGTGTGTGTGTGTGTATGTGTGTGTGTGTATGTATGTATGTATGTATGTATGTATATATAATCATGGACCTGGATGAAGGAATAAAACTAGGAGTTGCCAGGCTTTTCTTGTTCTTACTCCTGAGTGTTAAGCAATCCAGATATTCATCATTGGTCACAGACACCTCTACGACAGCAGTACATAACCATTAAACTACTGTACTTCTATTTAAAAAATAGTTGTGTAAAAATATCAAGTATATTGTCCAGTGTGTGCATCACGGGGCTATTGTTTATCAAATCAATGCGACTTTTCATTATCATAAATCATTCTACAATGTTTCTCTTCATAACGTCTTTACAATACGGTCTCCTTTCTATTTTTCCAGTTGCTAATGTTCTTGCACTCATTCATGCATATACTGAAATAAACTCGTAAAATTCCCTGTTCTAACGTTATATTTATGTTGTTTTAATTTTATTTCGAAACCAAAGGGATGTGATATATGCAACCATTCCTTTGTAGATGTTTTTTGTATCACTGGACCTTGAGGAAGTTTGAATCTTGAAAGCGCTTGGTCATCTTCTTGTCTTATCCATTCGCACGACGCTATGGCTGACTCAGGACATCACAAGCTTAAGCGATAGTACAATATATATATATATATATATATATATATATATATATATATATATATATATATATATATATATATATATATATATATATATATATATATATATATATATGCGTGTGTGGGTGATGTGTCTGTGTGTATGTATGTGTGTATATATGTATTATTTTTTCATTAATAAGGTACACTTGTTCTCAGACGTCAGTTATAGTGGAGTTCCTTTTTGTTCTATAGCATCGTGTCATGAGGTCTACAGGAAGGGTTTGTCTACGCGTCAATGGAATCTGTGATGATGGATTACACACGAATCCTTATCATATCAACTGAATCATAAAAGGGCTTATTATCGGTGTGGTTAGAGTAATCACAGATGTGGAAATACACAGTGCTTGAGAATGCAGTCATCAAACAAATCAATTTCATCATTTGTTTTTTAGTAAATGCTTTACTTGGATGTATATGTATCAGTGTATGCATAAGAATGTAAATAAAAAATGATTGAGCATGAAAATTAATTTCTCCAATAGAACCTACAGCGATATGCTTTAGATACAAAAATGATCCCTTGAATATTTTTTTTTTTTATATTTAATTCGATTATCTAATATTCTTGATGGTATTGGAGGAATTACTGATTACATGCGTTAAGGAATGATATCGTCGATATGTATACTTTATCGGTAGTGTCAAGCGTAATACTTACAAAGTTCTATTGTTATTAACAAAATCATAAACCACGTGAAGTGGAAACTCAGTTGTGTCAAGCGTCTCAAAGAGACAGTAATCTTAGGAAAGAATATCTTGCATATCACTTCGTCATTGGATGGGTGGGTATAGTTCTCAGCTAGCACTCTGCTGACCCCGCGTTCGATTCTCCGACCGGCCCATGAAGAATTAAATGAATTTATTTCTGGTGATAGAAATTAATTTCTCGTTATAATGTGGTTCGGATTCCATAATAAGCTGAAGGTCCCGTTGCTAGGTAACCAATTGGCTCTTAGCCACGTAAGATAAACCCTAATCCTTCGGGCCAGCCCTCTCTAGGAGAGCTGTTAAGCAGCTCAGTGGCCTGGCTAAATCAAGGTATACTTACTTATGCATATTTAGTCTATGCGGATGTCATGCATAGCATCCTTAATTTTTTTTTTTATTTCGAATTCATCTACATCAAAGTGTAAAAAAAAATGAAATGATATTAATTTCCCGTAATTTGTAATACCCTGCAATCTGATTTAAAAAATAATAAAAAACAAAAACAATCCATTGTTAGATATCATCACGTCGCCATTGCCTAATACCTGGAAAAAAAAGACAATTTTAATGCATATCTCTTCATCATTAAATTCAGCAAACTGTTCCATTATAAGCTCATTTGTTGTGTAGTGCATTGAAGGGCGTCATTACCATGAGTTATTGCTCTCGTCATTTGCTGATAATGAGAAATTGCTCTTGGATACTCATAGGGAACTTTCATTTGGGAGAGTTTTTGAATACAAAGGTTTTGTCTACTTTTACGGTTCAACGTTTTTCTTTTTTTTTTAGAAAACCTTGCGCTAGAGTTAGTTTTTAATGTTTTTATTATCTGTTTCCTTTATTTAAATTTTAATGCATGTTTTTATTGATTAAAGCAGTTATACCAGCAATGAAAAGAAAACATACTGTAAGTATGGTGTGGTAATTTGTTCGAATTATAAATCGATCGGACAAAAAGAACAATATATTTTCCATAATAAATGCACCAATAACCAACATCGTCTTTAGGTTTTAACTTAAAAATTATATAAGTTATTTTGTCTTCAGTAACAAGCGTGCATTTAGTTGAACAATCTTCTTTGATGCATGATGATTAGAAAATAGTAATGACCTTCAATCAAGATGTATTTCTCCTTGTAGGAATATTAGAATCATTATCACACCCTCAAAATGTACAGCGTTTATACAATAGAATTCAACTTTTATCAAGACGAGGCTAACCAAGGTAATTATTTACAGATGTAAGTCTATTCTTGGGCTTCCTCTTACCTGCGGTCCATTCTTGGGATTTCAGTATAAAATATGAGTGTCGTCAGCTGTCCACGCTTTCAAAATATTTGGTAGTCGGAAAAAACAAGTTAGGTTCACTGTGCATTTTTACCTTTTATCTACCAGTTTAATCTTCATATAGAAGGTACTCATTTTATTTTAGGCGTCCCTGTCCGCATAAGAACAAATTTGATCTTTATATAAATAAAGGTACTAGGAGTGCACTATAAACGCTCCTTCAGTGATATAAGGTAAATAATCTAATCAGACTACCTTTTAACACATTACGTTCTTTTCAAGTGAGGTCATATAACGCCTCAACTGCCGTAAAACTTGTTAAATCAACAGGAGTTGCCTAATGGTAAAACGTTTAAAATCGCTTTTACATTCCCTTGTCGGCGACTTTTGATAGAGAGAACTAAAGCTTTTGAGACACGAGCTCTCAAAATGTAAATTTAGAAAATTTAACGCTGATACGTAGGTAAAGAGATGAAAACAACACAACAGAGTATCGAGATTAGAATGAATATAAAAATTAGGACGACAACCATCAGTCATTAGAATGAATGGATCAGTGAAAGAGTACTTTCCTTTTCATTAATAAATGCATTTCCACTTTAACAAGTGACAACAGCTAGCTAAAATGAGAAACTAATGCAGAGTTAAGTGCAAGAAAGATAAGTTATTGTGGATTGGTTTAGGGTTTCTGGAAAAAATGAAGCTGGGAATGTTTGGAAAGGGAGCTGATTGCTGGATTTACATGATTTTTCTTAGTAAAAGCGAATAAAAGTATTTCATAAGTACACTTGAGAGGGCAGATGGGAGCTGAGAAGATGAATTCATAGTAAGAAGTTATTGTGTTAATAATTTAGTTAAGGTGAAAATAAATGTAGACGTAAGTTTGATCTTGAGAGAATGAACAAAAAAAGTACCCATAAGCATAATTAGGGCAAGTGAGTTTGATCAGATGGAAGTGAAGAGAACATAAAAAAAAACTAAAAAAATCGGCTGGAGTTAAAGACAATGAAGGTGATGGAGTATATGAATTGTGTTTAGATTTCATGGTGAGATTACATGCTAAGCAGAAAGCGTTGGTTTTCCAGGAGAGTGGGAGCAGCAAATAGAAATAAAGAAATTAAAATTTTTATGAAATAAAAACTGAGATTATTTGTGGTGTGCTTGCAATATATTAAAGATGATCATTTATAAGAACACTGAAGGATTGGTATGACGGTCAAGAGAAAGCTAAGAAAGAAAAGTAAAAAGCGGACAAGGGCATAATGGAAAGAAACAACTAAAAAATGGGCCGAAGTTTCTTCGACACAATTGAGTTTTCTGTTTGAGCCGCGACCCATGAAGCTTTAAGCCACTGCCCGGTGGTGGCCTGTCCTATAGCGTTGCCAGAAGTATGATTATGGCTAACTTTAACCTTAAACAAAATAAAAACTACTAAGGGTAGAGGGTTGCAATTTGGTATGTTTTGATGATTGAAGGGTGGATAATCAACATACCAATTCGCAGCCCTCTAGCCTAAGTAATTGTTAAGATCTGAGGGCTGGCAGAAAAAGTGCAGACGGGCAGACAAAGCCGGCACAGGATTGTGGAGAAATGTGACTGATTGAATAACATTGGTATGTTATGTACGCTCCTTTTTCAAGAGTGAAAAATCATAAGGGCATAACAACTAGTATATAAGGGAAGATGTATGATAGGATTTTGATATAGAAATTATAATAAAAAATTTAAAGGGAAATAAAGGTATGAATAGAGAAAAGGGGAAGAATGTCGATTAAGAATCTGGTATGCCATAGCTGCTTCTCTTTTTCATTATCTTTCTTCCCTACAATCTATCCTTTTGTAGCCATATGGTAATATTATCACATTTTCTTATTAGCAACATGGATGCTTCATAGTTTATGGTCATTAGTACAGAGAAAACTATCGAAACTTACGTAGGTTGCTTACATTTCATTAAGGTCAAGATTATTATAGCTTTTATAGGACTACCGCCATTAGAGCATACACAGGTCAGGTAGAGAGCAGCTCACCTGCCTCGGGCTCCTCACCTGATTACTTAAACACTTCACTTCCTCATCCGCTGCCCCACTAACAAGGAGGTTTTGATGCAAGCAATATTCTCCACTTGGTCTTTCTCAGACCATGGCCACTGTAGACGTCAACACATCACTGTCGGGACGCAAAATCTTGTACATGTCCACAGTATAAATCACCTTACCTACTTTTATTCCTACAATGTTACTGCTAAATTGACTTCAGATTTATAACTGCCTATATCCCTATGATTAGTGAACTGTATCCTGAAAGACACTAGCATTATTTTTATGTATTTTGCATTAGATAGCTATGAGACTTCTGGAAACTGTACTATCTGAGGTCGTAAATATATGTTCACTGACAAGTTGCACTTAGTTTTACTTCTATGTTATGGTTTGAATAATTAGGAAGTATAAGTTTATACAACTAAATTTCCTTAACGTTCACCCTTTTTTTCTATTTGCTCATGTTATTTTTGAGCACCTGGACTTAAGTATTATGCTCTGTAATCTAGAAGTAGTCCTGGTGAATGTCATTAGGTTTGGCCATATTTTATGAACCTCTCTTTATCATTCTTGGCTTTAGTTCCAACGGGCAGTCAAAGTTAAGTCCAGTGCTTATAGATTTGTACCATAACCAGATTTTTCACTGTAGCATTGTGCATGAAGTTCATCCAAACCAGATCAGGGCCAATGTTTAATTGCAGATCCGCTTTCTCCTCTTTTATTGGACCAGGACCATTATGTAAAATTCATTGGCTTTCATTAATTTGGGCCAGTTATGTGCCACTTAAATTAATGTCCAGGTTGTCTCCAGCATGGGAATGGGCGGAGCTTTCTTCTTAACTCTTTTTTTGAAGCTGAAAATTTGAGGGAAGTATTGATAGAGGTTTACCTATTACCATAAAAAACGTTTGTCTTTTTAACTGTCCATTAAAAATGAACTTACAGTCAAAAACAAAAATTTAATTAGTTCTAAAATATGGTTGGTTAATAGTGATGAATCTAATCTGGTTATTTGCTTTTCGAGATATTCTGATACCGATCCAGCATAAAGTTTTGTGAATAAAAAATGTACATACAAATTTAGGCCATGCAATTAAGGAAATAAATGCCAGAATAAAGCAACATAAACATTTAGTTAGAAGGAGTTAGAAGTAGCCGAAGAACAATATTGCTTTTGTATATATAAGTCAGTTACCTCAGAGAAGTGACTGGTCCTGTAGAAGTATAATAGTTAGGTGTATTGATAACCATCTAAGCCGAAGTCTACATACTCCTCACCCGACTTCGCATTGTGCGTGAGTGAATGAAACTGACGCAGTGTAATCAGGGGCATTGATGTAATGCAACATTGCTTTATCCTCTTTATATAAGATTTCAAACGTACTTACTTAAATTTCTACTTATTCTTTTAATAAAAAGTACACCATATCTGGAGTGTACAAGTGTGAACACGGGAAACAAATCAGCCATGAAGAAATCTTGGATTATTATTACAGATATCCGCTGACGCAATTTCTCTGAAGAGGAGAAAATCATATCTATCATCATAAAGGAAAGAAACAAAAGGGACTTTTGTTGTACTAATCCGGGGAGACAGGAATCTTGACGTAAACATTAAGGAAGCTTCGTATGATAAGAGAAAAGAGATGAAATGCACGTAACGAGAACAAGGGAAAGGAAAAAGGATAAGTGGAATATTAGAGACACGTGTGCAAGGAAAAGAAAAGTAGACCATAAACAACTCACACTAAGGTAACCAAAATTGTAAATTATCATATAATCATTGAAAACTGATTTTGAGGACCTTCTCTAAAAGCATGTTAAGGGAAATAAATAAACAAGGTTAAGCATAAGATGACTAATCGGTGATTGTCAATAAATCTATCGGACTGAAAGGTAGGCCTACAGTTGACAGAGCCTGATTTAGGAGCAGTTGTGATAAATGCTACATCTCTCATCAAATAACCTCTGGGGTTTTGAAAGAAGTAGCCCCTCATAATTCTGAAATAAATGAACGCAGCATTTCTTGAGTTAGTGAACATAAATGTACAAATTAATATTCAGTACCAGTGATTGAAAACACCGGGTCTGTGAACACGATATGATTTTCACGCAGTTTGAATGTTAAAGCTGTCATAGTCAAGGTAACATGTTGCAGATCATTGTGTGTTGGCTGAGAGGGAAAATTATCATTTCTGAAATTAGTAGGTTTCTGGTATTACTTTCTCCCCAAATACACAATTCTGTATATTATGCTCACTCCGTATCGTGCTCAAATGAATAGGAATCATAATAAAGGTTTGGTGGAAGTCGCCAGTAATTCTGCAAGTATTGTTTATTTATATTTTTCTTTTTTTAATCCATTGCTATTTTAAAGTAGTGATTCAAGAATATTATTGCACAACAGGATATGAAAATATAAGTTATGGGCGATCTCTGTAAAAAAAAAAAACACATACATCGCAGACGGAAAAACTGATGTAGTTTAAAAAAAATTTCCCCTATGTTATTATCATAAACAATAAATTAAAATAGATAAGGTAATACAAAAAAGGCTGGAAAATACTGAAAAAATTTCTGATCATAATGGTTTCATGTGCACTTAACCTTCAACAAAGGTTTTGTGAAAACTCATATCTATATATCTATTTATTTCTGTATCTATTATTTTCTAAATCGAACTCTTTTAATGAAAAGAAATTTAGACGAGGCAGGGGGAGAATGTTAAAATTAACTGCACATGTATAGTAATCTTGGGTGAATGTTATTGTTTAGGAAAATCTGAATGCAAAGGTTGACCAGAATTATGAACGCTTGTATGTACAGTGAGACAATTAGATGACAGTGACAAATATGGATACTAATACATTAATTAGCAAATGTGATATACCTTAGATGTTTGTTTAATAACCCGTGAAAAGATTCAGCAATCAAGGGTCTACATACACGACTTTGGGTCGATGCAAATAGAGTAGTGTCATCGTCTATACATGCATAAGTTTATTATCAAGGCCAAACCACTAATCACACTTATATAATATAAACAGTAGTGCGCCAAGAACACTATCCTATGGCCACTCTACGGCTCATACACAACTGTGGGTCGATCGAGGGAGCAATTTGAAGATCTGTTGTGTCTGGAAGCGGGAGAAAAATAAGAGTTATAAGACTTAAGAATATGATGGAATAGTACTGTATAGGTGTACAGGTTGGAAGTTGAAGAATGAAAAGACACCGAGCGTCTACGGGATTACAGTTGAGATAATGGTAGGGCGATGAGATTGTGCTAAAGTTCCTGACCAAGGTTTGTAAGGTATGTTTTGATGAACGGTTCTGGAGAGATGGGTGGGAAAAATATTAGTTTCACTCTATACAGGCAAAGGTGATGGTAGCTACTGTATTTTGGGGAAGAGGGCATATCCCATCACTTAGTATATACTTTAAACCATGGAAGACGTGTGGTAGGATTTTAGGTGAGCATATAAAACACGTGACAAAAGAACTGACTGTAAGAACAGTACTGATTTAGATACGAGAGAGCCTGTGAGAATGAAGTGCTTACCTTGAAAAATCTAGATAAGAAATAAATGGGAAATATAATACGAGATATAATCCGAGACCTAAAACAAGCTGATGAAGCAATTGGTGAGAATGGCTAAAGGTTTTTATACTGAAGGTGGATTATGTGTTGGTGTGAAAGATGGTCTGAGATGAGAGTGCGTAGACTTTCCTTTGATTTCCAATATATTAACCATCATGAATGAGATAGGTTGCGAGATAGTAAAATGAGCCATGAATGGAGTGTGGAATGGTGATGGTTATAGATGATGCAGTGCTGATTAGGGATATCGAAGAATAACTACAAATCTAGTGAAACAGTTCAAAATATATAAAAAAAACATAAAGTAAGGTTAAATGGAAAATGGAAATCCGGAAGAGCAATGAATGTTAATATGAATGGTAGCAGTATAGCAGTTAATGCGTCTGGCCATTTGAGAGTAAATATAACGGGTGATGGTAGGAAGAGAGACAACAAGGTCACTAAATAGGTGAAAAAAGAGGGCGAGGAGGAGATTTTGAGTGTCCATGAAGGCGAAGGCAGCAATGCATGAAGGGACTGTTGTGCTAATTCTTCCCTATGGAGGAGAAATATGGAAGCTCAATATGAATGAAAGAAATCTATTGAAGTTCTTGGGATGGTCTGTTAATGTAGAATAGGTTACATAAGACACATTACTGAGAGGGTGGGAAATACTGAAATATGAAGAGAAATAGTAAAAAAAAAAAGTTCACCTAAAAACCTGATAACAGTGTTTTAAGATGGTTTGCTTAAATGTAAAGACTGGACACAAAAACTAAATTTGGGAAATATTCGGAGTAACTAGAAGAGAACCTACAATGATGGATAGATGGCATGATCACCTTTCAGAAAAATAAATTTCTATAATTTCACAGTCCGACACTAACATTTATATATTAATCATACAACTGCTCCAGTTCAAATTATCTCTTTATCTTATTTGAAGGCCGACCTTACAACTGGTCGGATGTCGTTTTAAAATCCATTTACAATGCATGAAAGATGACTATATGGCTAAAGTTAGAGGAAAATAGAGTACTGCAAATCTAACCCCGAATGGAACGATAGATAAGACAAGGAAATAGGAAGGAATCGAGAGCTGTAAACCTGAGAGTCGGCTGCTCAACAAGCAGAAACATGTCATTTAGACCTAAATAATCTATTGCAGTATTATTATTATTATTATTATTATTATTATTATTATTATTATTATTATTATTATTATTATTATTATTATTATTCAGAACATGATACCTATTAATATGGAAAACTCCACAGAGGCCACTGACTTGAAATTCAAGTTTCCAAAGAACATGGTGTTCGTTTGAAATATGTAACAGAAGGTAACAGGTAATACGAAAGACTGGGCCATCATTGATAACTGAGGAATAAGGATAAGGAATACAGTGATAGCACTCAAACGAGTCAATATACAGTTTCCCGTAGCGGGATAATACAGTCCCTGCACCTCACATGGTGCGCTGTAGGCGTTGCTCAATGGTGTTTGCATCGACCATTCGACCCATGGCTGTATTCACCATGTTAGCCTTTCACTTTACCTCCCTTTCCGTTTCCTTTCTTCAGTCCTCCTGCTCAACACCTGTAACTGTTACTTCTTAATATAACGGTGAATTTTCTCTCTCGGTTCCTCTCTTTTCGCTGTCTTGAGCGCTGCGTGACAGCAAGTACCCCAGTGCTTGGCTTACCACCCTAAATGCCGTGAGTCAATAAACGAAAAATATGCATCATTCTTCTTAGGTATTGGAATCATTACATATTTTTCTGATGAAACCCTTTTAGCAGGTAGGACACGATGACACGAGAAATTATATTTGGTATCGGATTTTAAAGATAGTAAAAAGTTCTTATAATATGAATTTTACTTACTTTTATTTCATACTAGCTGACCAACCTGGCGTTACCCGGCAATACTCTGAATGACAGTTAACACCCCACACCAAATCTAAATGCACCCCCCAATAAACCTAAATACCCCCTAAATCAAAATACAACTGCCACTAAACCTAAACACACCCCCAACTTAACCTAAACACAACCTCCACTTAACTGAAACATCCCCATTAAACTTATGCATAGCCCCACTTAACCAAAACACACCCCCACTAAACCTAAACACACTCCCACTAAACCAAAACACACACCCTATAAACCTAAACACACCATCCACTTAACCTAAACACCCCTCCCACCAAACCTAAACACACGCCCCACTAAACACAGATACAACCCCACTAAACCTTAACACAGCCCCAGCTAAACCTAAACACACCCCCAGTAAGCCTAAGCATCCCCTGAATGGAAACTTACCCCACTAAACCTAAACTCATCCCCCACTAAACCGAATCACACCCCCACTAAACCGAATCACACCCTCATTAAACCTAAACACATCCACCACTAAACCTAAACACCACTCCCACCAAACTTAAACACATCCTCCACTGAACATAAGCAGTCCTCCCATTCAACCTAAATGAACCCTCAACGAAGCCAAAACAAACCCCCCAACACTAAACCTAAACACACACCACCCACAAAACCTAAACACACCTCTCACTAAAACTAAATGTACCCCAACTATACCTAAACTCACCCCCACTAAACCTAAACACTCACCCCCCCCTCACTAAACCTAAATACATCCCTCACTAAACCTATATGCACCAGCGCTAAACCTAAACACACAACCCCTATTAAAGCTAAATACATCACCTGTCAAATCTAAACACCTCCCTACTAAATCTAAAGATCCCCTAAATCAAAGCACACCCCCACTAAACCTTAACGCTCCCCTACTAAACCTGAACACATCCCCACACTAAACCTAAATGCACCCCCACTAAACCAGAACACACCCCACTAAACCTAAACATACCTTCACTAAACTTAAATACCCCTCCCACCAAACTTAAAAACGCCCCTACTAAATGTAAACACACACCACCCATTAAACCTAAATGCACCCCCACTAAACCTTAACAAAACCCCAACTAAACCTAAACACCTCTAAATCGAAAGACACCCAACTAAACGTAAACACATCCCCCACTAAACCTAAACACACCCCCACTAAATTAAAACACAACCCCACTAAACCTAAACACATCCAACACTAAACCTAAACTCCCCTCCCACCAAAAATAAACACATCCTCCACTAAACATAAACACTCCTCCCAGTAAACCTAAATGCACCTTCCACTAAACCTAAACACACCCTTCACTAAACCTAAATGCACCCTCACTGTACCTAAACTGACTCCCACTAAACCTAAACACACACACCCCACTGCACCTAAACACACCTCTCACTAAACCTAAATGCACCCCAATTAAATCTAAACACATGCCCCCTGGGTTTACCTTTAGGTAAGCACACCCCCAGCATATCTAAACACACCCCCTCACTAAACCTAAACACAGCCCCCTACTAAACCTAAACACACCCCCTGCTAAACCTAAACACATCCCCACTAAACCTAAACACAAACTTAATACAGAATTAATGATCACAGGAAAGGAAAGCATTTTCACTAATACAGTATATATTTATGGTCTAGAGTACATGAAATGAGGTATGGTAAACCCGTAGAGTTTATTTACCACGTAAATTACAAAGGTAAGGGGGATGGGGGAAGAAGAAGGGGAAGGGGGTACAGCTTCGGAACCTATCCCATTATCAGTCAAGCAGTCCGGATTTCTATAGCACACAAACATACTATACAAACAAATATACAAACATTCACTTTTATGTATGAGAAGATTAAGGGCTTTAAGAAGTTCAACTTTATTCAGGTAAATAACCTTACCAAAAGAAAAGCTTCATTGTAATCCAAAGAGTACAATGATAAAGTTCTGTCATTTGCCATGTGTTGATTGTGGCAAATACTCTCCATATTTCAAGTTATGTGTTTTTGGAATTTCACTAAGAAATCTTCCAAATGTGAGCATGAAAATAATGACTAAACTTTCTAGTACAACATGTGCCATGAATGAAAAATTAGAAAAATGCATACACACAATTGATCGGTTGATTTGCTTTAATGCATATTTCTGGAAAAAAATGAATGTTCCCAGTTATTAAATACGAAAGACTTACGACTAAAAGGCCACACATTTCCGTTTCTATCATTACAAATTCCATTATCGGACAAGCTATAGAAGTCATTAGAATTGTTACTGGTAGTAACACTGCAAATACAGTCAGTGGAATCAACTGATATTTTAATGAACATTCTGAAAGTAAATGAAACAGGTAGCAAAATGCCGTTCTCCAAAGATATTTATCACTGAACAATTACACTGATAGAATACGGAATTCTGTCACGAAGTAACTCAATAAATATTCCCGTAAGAAGGAATAGTTGTCCAGTTCAGTAATTATAAATAACATTGAAAGTATTATGACAGTTGGTTTGTTTGCATAATGAAACAGGAACTTCTTGCGTTTCATGACCTGCCTTGTGGAAACAACGTACTGTAAGTTACAGTGAAGCTCATTTAACTGTCTATCTACTACATAAAGCAATTATTTTTTCCCTCTCTTCATAATATTAGCAGTTGCTTTATGGTTACTTCTCTTCGTCTTATCTTTATTCATCTCTGATCCCTATTACCAGTAAAACAGGCTTCACTAATGATTAGATTCTGCTCTTTTGCTAAAATTTCTCCTTTCTTTCTTTTCTCTTCCACTTACCTTTGTGCACTCTTTGAAGCATTACTCTTCTATACTCTTTCTTTGCCATGATCAATAAGATACGCGATACTATGTTTCTTAGTCTTCTCATATATGATAAACACGCAAGTGGAGGCATAGACATATGAACACGCAGGCAGATTATAGTATTAAATTAGAAATTTGAAACGAAGAATAACCACTATTTATCCAGTTACTATATCCGGGACGAGAAAGATGAGAAAGAAAGTCGGGGTGGTGAGACCAGAGAGGTCATCGTGAACAGTCAATTTATTCTTTATTTTACCTGATCAAAGGGAACCGCAGACAGACAAATTGGGGGCGTTTACTTTACGCGGTATAACCACGTCAGTCACCACCCAAACCAGCCTTTGAACACCCGATGGCCCATCAGTAATAGTCTTTAGTATGGCCGATATCTTCGGCCATAACTTCAGTTCCAGCTGGAAAGCAGAATGAAAATAGTGGATCAAAATTAGTTTGTAGAGCAAATTTACGGAGATGAATATAATAGTTTCACAAAGTTTCTATCTCTTGTTTTTACCAATGCTGAAATATTTTTCTTCTCTGCATATAGCTACAGCCTCTGCGGATCTCTGTCTCATTGCTGGAGCTGATTTAATGCTTCCTAGAAATTATCATAATTCAGACCATCGTTGGAAAAAAGCTGTTTGTCCAGCTTTATTAAGATAAATTTCACTAGAGAGCATTCTCACATTTAGCACCTGAACCAGTGTTACTCGTGGCTGTTATTACTGGTATTTGTTGAGGTGCTGTAATGACACACTGTTGAGTACTCAAGGTCTTATATTTCCGGTACTTTTGCACTTTTCCCAGGAGTGTTTGACTGTTCATTCTCATGAGCTTAGGAGAGACTAAAAAGATAAATTGCATCGTAATCTTGACTTTTAAGTTTTCTGTAAAAGGAAATGATTGTGCTGGCTTTGTCTGTCCGTCCGTACGCCCTCAGATCTTAAAAACTGCTATGGCTAGAGGGCTGCAAATTGGTATGTTAATCATCTACCCTCCAATCATTTAATGTACCAAATTGCAGCCCTCTAGTTTCAGTAGATTTTATTTTATTTAAGGTTAAAGTTAACCATAATCGGACCGTGGCTGAGTTTCATGGGCCACGGCTAAGAGTTTTATGGGCCGTGGGCGAGGCTACTGTATCCTTCCTTAATACCTTTCCCATTTGGCCACTCCAATTTTTGGAATGTTGCTTAGCAAGTTAGTAGCCTTTTGGGTAACCAAACCATTGTGTAAGTCGTTTTACCTGTTTTTTAACGCTTCTAGGTGGAGAAAAGCCAATTATATTCAAACATAAAACACTATTCCGGCTGAATAATTATAGCAATAATAATCATCGGGCGCGCAAGAGAATCAATTCACAGTAGTTACTTATTCTCTGATTTTGAGAAATCTCTGATACTTAGCATTTCATTGTTTAGACATCAATGAATCTGAATGGTTGTATTCTCATTTCTGTAGTATTAAAGCTAGTTATTCGAAATGTAGCTATTTTTTATAACATTTCCAAAATGCAGATATTATTTATCCGACTGCTTTTTAAATGATTTTCTGAGATTTTTTACAAATACCATTAGGAAGAATGAGATAATTTAGTACATAAATATTTAATATCTCTCTCGATCTATTGATCGATCCTTTTGTAACTAAAATTTAAGGAAAATCAGTTCTTAGCTTCCGGCAGATTCTTAAACTTGCAAATTCAAGAAGTTTCGACTGTGGAAGGATACTCCGGAAGCGCCAAGGGACATTTATCCGCTCAACTGATTCCAATGCTTTTATTTCTTACTGATAGATATTCTTCAAAACTAAAGTTTTTCATTGTGTACTTGTAATATTACACCCTGAATCCTTGAAAATATAACCCATACCTTCGTCATAACATCTGTTTTGAGAGGGCTTTCTCTTATTTGCTGTTGGTTTCTTCAAAAATAGGCTATCCAGTGAAGTGAACTTTATTTGGTACAGTTTTCGCTATCGTGAAGCATAATTCTTCAGATTAATACTGCTTGCATCATGATCTAATACAGTTTTTATATTTCTTTTAAATGTACATATTATTCTCATCTATAATATAACTACAATATATATATATATATATATATATATATATATATATATATATATATATATATATATATATATATATATATATATATATATATATATATATATATATATATATATATATATATATATATATATATATATATATATATATATATATATATATATATATATATATATATAATTATATATATATATATATATATATATAAATATATATATATATATATATATATATATATATATATATATATATATATATATATATATATATATATATATATATATATATATATATATATATATATATATATATATATATATATATATATGTGTGTGTGTGTGTGTGTGTGTGTGTGTGTGTGTGTGTGTGTGTGTGTGTGTGTGTGTGTGTGTGCGTGTGTGTGTTTGTATGTATATTTGTATGTGAAAGCATTCTGACTTTTGAAGCCTTTATTTAGGGAAGGTCAACGATAGCTAATTTGAATGGCAAACTGTAACTTTAAAATGTCATTATTCCAAAAAAATAATCCCCGAAAGACACCCATCCAGAATACGATATTTCAGAAAAACTAAGTATCACGTCTGTGTCTTTTACCATTATTGCTCTACAGTATGTAAGGTCCCTCACCCGCCCACTCCATAACACATCCACTGAAAGCCAAAAATCGATATCTTGATCTCCGGAACGGTTGAACGGATTTCGGTGAAATTTGGCGCGATTAGAGACCATAGTGGGAACCTCTAATGCCAAAATTTCATCCGATTCGTTGAATATTTTCAGAGATACAGAGGGCCAAAGTCGGGGTTTTTTGTCGGGGTGGCTGGGCTTTGCTAACCGCCAACATCGAAATCTGCTTATTGGTAATCCT
Organism: Macrobrachium rosenbergii; assembly: GCA_039081455.1. Classification (NCBI taxonomy): domain Eukaryota; kingdom Metazoa; phylum Arthropoda; class Malacostraca; order Decapoda; family Palaemonidae; genus Macrobrachium; species Macrobrachium rosenbergii. Next base: position 8,175 of record JANJGK010004095.1, on the reverse strand, counting down.
ATTTATTCTATCTCTCAATTCATTCTGGAACATATGTTTTATTACAGGGGCAAAAGAAAATAATCCTTGGCTTACATTAAAGTTACTCTGCCAAATCAACTGAATCAAAAGAGATTCTAACAGCTTCCCGGAAATAGTTTCGTTACAACACGACAATATTTGGCTTTATGTCCAATGTCTTCAGTGGGATTTTTCACTTAAATGTAAAAACAGAGCAGTGAGTATTTGTGTTGTTTTATTCTGTTGTTCAGTCCTTACTGGTCTCACCTAAGTAAAATAAATCATAACCCATACATGGAATTTTGTATACAATATTATCTTTTCGGGGTCTATTTTTTATAAGCAAGTTTTTTATATTATTATATGTGAAAGATACACTCGTATTAAACAATTTTTAAAAAAGTTTTACAGTTTTAAATCCAATAAAATGGGGCAAACAAAGGGTGTTTGAGGACACTTCGCGTATCTTGATTCATTCCAATTGCATTGCGGGTTGGCACGCCTCTGTACTTATTTCCTGAATTTATGATGTCAAACCAGTCATTGATAAGTGAAATGAAATCATTTTAGATGTAACAGAACAAGATAATACCACGTACTGTACTGTGTTACTACACCACCCATATGAAGGTGACTGAGCTGTGCCAGACAGTGCCGAGTCAATATCTTGTGGCTCAGATGACTTTTGCTTTGGCGTGAATCATCGATAATCTCTTGTCTGGCGGACCTGTATGAGCGAGTCCTGTTATAAATAAACGCAAGAGCTACTTAGCGACATAGATGTGAATGAAAAAAAAAAAACTCCTTAATGACTTCATTAGTCGTTTTCATTATAAATGTATTAGGATAATAGCTCAAGACAGAAAGAGGATAAGATTCAGGAAAATTACAGTCCATAAACCTAAAACTTCAGTATTTTTACGGCGACTAAAAGTCATCACGCTAATAACCTGCTTTGATGCATAAAGTCCTCGAAATGGGCAGCTAGTCTCCTTTTTCATTTTGAGGTTTTTCCCCCTTCTCATGTCAGATGTTCAGATCTTTGCACAAAATTCACCAGAAGAAATATTTAGCTTCACTATACAAAATGATTAAGTCTCGATATGGATTTATTGTTTACTAAGGAGCCCATATAAGACGTATTGGTATGTTTATCCACAAGAATTGGCACATTATGCAGACCATGTCCGTTTGGTCTAGAGAACTTAAAACTAGCAAACTATGCGATTCTAATATGTTTTGAGTTCAGTGAGTTTTCTTTATAAGCGAAAGTGTAGTTGTAACATAGGCAGTCCACTTAGCCCTGTTGTAGTAAACTATATGTAGAGTATTATTAATCGATAATGATAAAACCCATTAAACGTAACAGTGTAGTGTAGATAATGTGTGTATTTATCATTCTGACGTTTTATTTGACATTTCGAGTTTTACAGTTTAATCAAAGCAAATATGAATACAGTCTTTTTCAAGTTAAAAAGTTTATCCAAGTTTAGAGTTAAATTAGAATGGAGAAAGGGTCACAGAACTCCAAGGATGTATTAATATTTAGAAATATGCCAAACAAGTTCACTTTATACAGGAAACCAACATTCTCTCTATTTCACATTCATTCCTTGCGCCCAAAGGATTTGTTCCCCAAAATATCATGACACAGAATTTTACTTAACTCATGAGCAACTGTCAATTTAAATACTTTCTTAAAATGGCGGTTTATCCTTTCGACCATGCGATGAGTATCAAAAGGAACATTAACAATGGATAAAAATTCCATGCATACATAGTATCAGGAAGACCAGAGAAACTTTTGAAAAGATGATTCTTTAGAAAATCCAATAGACGTTTACATGATGCCTTTTAAGTAATGCAATAAGTCTTATACTAGTTTTATTAATAGAAGGTTTTCCAAAGAAAAACCAACCAACGACCAGTAAGAGATACACATCAAAATAAAAAATGTTTAATCATAGAGGTTGCACAAACATAATATACACTAGGCTGCATCATTTTTTTTTATAGAGGTACATGTCGTTTCAATGGTCAGATACTCGAAGCTGTTTTCATTTAATGGACAAACAACAAGTATTTTTCAAATAGTTCATGGAAACTAGATTAGATGGACAGTATCTTAGCAGATCACATTTCAAAGGAAACAGTTCAATAACCTTTTGTGTTATTCGGAATATAACAAACTATAAATCATCCTGTGTACTAACAAAACCATTATTGTTCATGAAGGGGCGGTTTAATTACCATGAACACCATAAATATTTTCTTTCTAGTGTATGCTATTCCCAAGGTAAACAAGGTAAAGTTTATTTAAGAGTAAAGGTATTTGTTGCTCAGTGCTTGTGGATACATTCAAATGGATATATATATATATATATATATATATATATATATATATATATATATATATATATATATATATATATATATATATATATATATATATATATACTGTATATATATATATATATATATATATATATATATATATATATATATATATATATATATATATATATATATATATATATATATACTGTATATATATATATATATATATATATATATATATATATATATATATATATATATATATATATATATATATATATATATATATATATATATATATATATATATATATATATATATATACTGTATATATATATATATATATATATATATATATATATATATATATATATATATATATATATATATATATATATATATATATATATATATATATGTGTGTGTGTGTGTGTGTGTGTGTGTGTGTGTGTGTGTGTGTGTGTGTGTGTGTGTGTGTGTGTGTAAAGGAATATGTAGACCACAGCTTGTGGAAACTTTTTAATTGCGACTAGTTTCGAGGCTGTAACATACCCCATCATCAAGCTATCTAAAAAAATTTATATAATTTCTTAAAAAAATATTATCACTAACATACAGGTAACAGAATAAAATGGAATACATCTGAACTAAATATCGAACATTAAAATAGAACGATTTTGCTTAATCTATAAAAGCAACAGCCAAGAGAGAAATAAATGCTTGTTTGTTAAATGGCCTGTTTGTTCAGATTGATCGGCATAAGTGTTCAAAGGCATGGACCTGAAACTGGCATTTCCATTTTCCAATATAAATTGCATTACAACAACTGCGTGCATACTCTTGACTACAGATGACTGTGGGTATTTGGGCACAATGACTTGGAACTTGAAAAACTTTTACATTACATTTTTTGGTCTGAATAGAACTCTGAGACTGACTTGAGATTAGAATTCCAGTAGTAATTACGATAATCGTTTCTTAAGGAAAAACTTTTACAGATGTACGGCAATGCAATATAAATAGTAGCTTTTTTTACTGTCACTTTCGAAGGACATGGACTTATTAATTTTTCAAGTTGTTTACCAATATACGTGTCAGTAATTTAGCACTGAATCCAATAAGAAACATAATATCTTTGATGTAAGAAAATTCATAATATAAATTAAAATGATCGGAACAAATCTGAAATACCCTCGTCACAACTTTTAATAAGTTCCTCTTAAAATCATTTGGTTTAAAGATGAAAATTTGGTTGTGAGGTCGATAAACCTGTCTGAAACTCTGCAACATTACGATTCGCGTGAACATCTAGAAAGGATAGCTTTCCATTAGTCTCTGTTTCTGCTGTAACTGTGATATTTTCATGCTTACGGCTTAATTCCTCTAGAAACAAAGGAATGTGAGAAGTAGATCTAAAAATTAAAGAGGTGTCACCTATGCAGCGTCCATATTGAAGTGGACTGAAAGAAGCAGGACATTCCTATGACCATCTCACCCCATGATATGCAAGAACGGCATTAGCTAACGTTGGGCCCGGTGGATTGCCCACTGCAACTCCATCCTTTTGCATATAAACCTTTTCACTGAAGATGAAGACACAACCGGTTGTTGCTAGAGATAATAGTTTATCAACCTACGCTTTTCTTATATTTAGAATTTTATTAGAATCACAATATAAGGTACTGATGCATATATCAACTGTTTCAAGTAGTGGTATATTTGTGAACAGCAAGTTCACATCAAAGCTTGTCGTAATAAAATTATACACAATTTTTATTACCTATCTCTCAAACAAAGGTAAACGTACCTTTTACAGTATACATCAGTGGTTATAGGAGCAAGAATAAGCACAAGGAACTTGGAAAGTTTGTAGCTGAAGGTACCGAAAACTGATATAATAGGTCGTAAGGGACGCCCACGTTTGTGTACCATTGGCAAACCATACAATATTTATGGTCAGGAGCCAGTTGTAAAAAGATCTAAATAAACACCATCATCAATGGAATTTTCTGATTTCAGTTTTCTTAAGAATCCGTTAATTTTTGCCTCCTTGTTCAAAATGGTTAGGAGGACACCATCTCGAATTCGTTCCAATTTGGTATGGCCATTCAAAACATCATTCGCTTTACAAATAAAGTCAGTCTTGTCAAGAACAACACCATTACCGTTGTCGGTTTAGTAATGACTATGGATTTGGCTTTGGCGCTTCTCTGGATTCGTTATGTACTAAATTGTCTTTGTTACCATTGTAGTGTGCCACGTGGCCCCACATACCGTCATCTCACCTGGCTCGCTAATCTCCTCACAACAACATCGCGGACACAAGAAACACAGCATACGTCACGCATCTTTTGTATATATATCTCCATTCATATTATTGTCATGTTAAATGTGTCTTTATTACCATATACATTTCAATGTCAGATTTCTGCCATATGTACCATAGCTTCAGTCATGCCTTGAATATCAGTTTATTTGTATATATTCATCTGTCAACAAACACAAATAATTTTGTGGTGACCTGTTTTCGTTCGCCTAGTGTCGGACGCTACATTTCCGCTCGCAAGAGTCATTGACCTGTCTGTTTGTTGTCTGAATCAATTAGTAAGTATGCAGACGCTGACTCTTACTCACGCCTTTTCTACACCATGAAAGGAAGAAAATTAAAATGTTCAAACGAATTCTTGAAATAACTAATATCCTATATCATGCTTGCCATAAAAAATCATATTTCAAAATATTTTTGAAAAACATTTCGGATGTACAAAAATGATCGATTAAATCAGGTCCACCGTAAGACATAACAAACTTCAGACTTTTACTCAACACTTTCTGTGCTATTTCAGACAAAACTTTCCTGGAGTAATTAAACAAAATCTTATCATGCGGAATACTATCGTCACTCACAAAACCCAATTCGCGTAACTTCATTTTGTTGTGCAGAGCTCACTCTAGATAGTGTAGCACTTTTCTTACATCAATGAGACACTGGAGATGGTTATAGTCAATCACAGACAATGCACTCTGTAGCTGGGCTGTTAAGTCGTTCAGTTTCAATGAAACAACCTGTAACAGCGTCGTTTAGACGATTCCTTCCTGCGTCAGGACTGCCGCTGGAAATTACGATAAAGACGAGTTCGATATTATAAGAAACCGTCATAGAGCTTGAAGTGAAGGAAATTGGGTATAAGATCTTGCTGAAGGCAGGAAGACAAAATTTCTGTATCAAGTTTAATTTTCATAACTTTATAATTAAGGCCTTCCACCGGCCTATATTGCTTGAGAACCTTACAAAAATAACCAAATCCGCGTTATTTTTGCTCGATATATATTGTAATATTTTGACTAATAAAGATAACAGCTACGTATTATACATGAATACCTCATCAATGCCAAAAGTAATAAACGATGAAAAATTTGATTTTCATTTTCATAATCCTTAGTGTAGCTTCTTAAAGAAAAGAAGTGAAGGGAGAGGACTAAGAAACAATATTACTGTTAAAACTCCCACTGCAAATGCAAATGGCAGTTATCATATGGTGATAACGATTATAAAAGAAAAATCTCTAAAATCTCGATGAGACATAATATTGTTGTCTTCTTTCTTAATCTAGAAATTTGTATACCTTCTTTAGGAAGACAGTAGTAATATTAATAAAGCCCTCTTACTTCTATCTGTTTTATGCAGTGATAGGTCAAATACAGAACGACCCCTTAACTCTAGTACACAAACGTTTTGTGTTACCCAACTTACCACAAACGATGGGTGTGACAGAACCTGTTTTGGAAAATTAAAGAAAAATAACCACTCTCAATTTTTACTTAATCTAAAGAGACACAAAGAAAATATAACGTTTCTCAATTATTTTTCACGCCCAACCAAAAAAATTCAAAAGTAAATTTAACCACTTCAGGGGTGACTGAAAAAAAATGAAAATCCCCCCAAATTTGAAAACATTCTAAATAATACGTTGTACTCTAGAACTAGAAAAGCTAAGGATTTGTCCTTCTTCATACACACTTGCAGGGTCCTAGAGCATCAGCCTGGCCAGCCACAACGTGTGAACGTAGTGTTGATGGTGCCCTTCCCTTCCTGGACGTTCGAGTACAGCAGACCCTGATGGGTCATACCACCTAAGTATACAAGAAATCCACGAACCCAGGTCTATGCCTTATTATTATTAAGAGAGGTATATTAATGGTATTTGAACAAACTAATGAAATATTCAGTATAAGGTTACAAGAGAATAAATGTAATGAATGATACTTGGAACATAAGCAATGTCTTTCTCATTTATCAAGGGTGCCATGATATCTTTCATGTGTTATCAAGTGGCAAAGAGGATAATTTAAGCGTTCGAAGACACGAGGATAAGAAAACCTACAAAGGGTTAGATACTTATTGAAAAGTTTTAGAATGTCATACACCTAAAATCGAGTAGGCACGAAAATGCATGCGAGATGGGGGTGAATGATGCTATGTGCATCTGACGGATTGGAAGCTACAAATGTTAAGCCTTTCGTATGGTGTAAAAAGCGAATAGCGCTGTAAAGGTTTTACTGCACGTCCGTGATTTGGCAGTTCAAATATTATATATATATATGAAATTTTTATCACACCGTGATTTATATACAATCATGAAGCTACAAATGTCGCTTAATATCGAAATTCACGCTACCTCGGTATATCTCCGTTGGAGAATTGTCGCCGAAGGGGAATTTATATAAGTGATAAATGAATTGGAATCGTGGGGACACGAACCCGCGACGAAAGCCTATTCAGCGACACCAGTTGACGTAAAGTGTACTAGCCTCGACAATGACCCACCTCCGCCATGACAGTTCATTGGTACGTTTGGAACACGCAGCTCTTGTTATGAAATTTTTATCACACCGTGATTTATATACGACGGGTAAAAACAGTACGGCATCTCGGCGAAAGATTTATACCTCTCTTGATGGCTCAATGGTTTACGTCAACTGGAGTCGCTGAATAGGCTTTCGTCGCGGGTTCGTGTTCCCACGATTGCAATTCATTTATCACTTATATAAATTCCCCTTCGGCGACAATTCTCCAACGGAGATATACCGAGGTAGCGTGAATTTCGATATTAAGCGACATTTGTAGCTTCATGATTGTATATAAATCACGGTGTGATAAAAATTTCATAACAAGAGCTGCGTGTTCCAAACGTACCAATGAACTGTCATGGCGGAGGTGGGTCATTGTCGAAGCTAGTACACTTTCCCCGCTCACGACGGGTAAAAACAGTACGACATCTCGGCAATAGATTTATACCTCTCTTGATGGCTCAATGGTTTACGTCAACTGGAGTCGCTGAATAGGCTTTCGTCGCGGGTTCGTGTCCCCACGATTCCAATTTATTTATCACTTATATAAATTCCCCTTCGGCGACAATTCTCCAACGGAGATATACCGAGGTAGCGTGAATTTCGATATTAAGCGACATTTGTAGCTTCATGATTGTATATATATATATATATATATATATATATATATATATATATATATATATATATATATATATATATATATATATATATATATATATATATATATATATATATATATATATGTATATATATATATATATATATATATGTATCTGTTTGTGTGTGTGCGTGGTTACATCGCGTATGAGTGTATGCATGCGAGGCTAGAGATGCTCCCCACGCAGATAGACACTTATATCCAGTATATCTATTAAGGAAACGAAGACATTTCACACAGGATGGTTAAAGGCCTTTGTGAGATTAGGAGAAGCAATATTCTTTATGGACGAAAACGACCTCTGGTGTGAAGCCGTATATCCAAGG
>JANJGK010004094.1:50000-69538 GCA_039081455.1 Macrobrachium rosenbergii | reverse complement strand
AGTAATTATCCGTATATATACCCCTTTTCATCATGAAAAGCAACTTTACCGAACTACACACTTGTAGGATGCCCATAAGGCAACCTGATACCCAACAGTATCTAAAATCTCATTTCATTCCAATATTACTGTCCATGGAATTGAATCCTATTGAATCTCAGAGCAACAATGTCACCAAAATGGACCTTGATAGTGTATATGGTATGTTCAGCGGCAATGGGTCCCATCGATGTCAAAGAAGCCAACTTTGATTGATATATACTTGATAATGCATTTTGAGTGTGTGTGTGTGTGTGTGTGTGTGTGTGTGTGTGTAAATGACACTTGTTCTTACATAAGCATAAGTTTGCCTTCTCTGTTTAAACTCTATGAATCCAAACACTTTGAGTTCTGATAGATCTTCCAGGATCCCCGCTCCCATCTAATGATGGAAAACTAGTCCTTGGAGCCTTAATTATTTAGGAATCTCAGGTTTTTGAGAGGTTAACACACCGTAAACAAAACCGTATTTGAGCAGAAACGAATCTGTACTGGTTTTGAATGTTATCATTTCACCAGAAAACAAGAAAATAACATAAATACGAATTAATCGAATTAATTAGTTCAGTTTATGTCAGAAATAGGGCTCTACATACTTTTTTAGCGCACCTCATTATGAAAAGGACCTTTAATTTTGTAAAAAAAAAAAAGAAAAAAAGATTTGTCAACCTTAATATGTAAACATGTCTTTCAGGACACCATTGAATCTGGCTGATAGATCACGATGTGTTCCAATCTTCATTCACAAATATAACTGTGATATTGAAAGGAGTATTATGCAAATTCATTCTCTTGAAGTTCAGTGGAAAGTCAGTGGAGTTGAACAGCAGAAGTAAACACCTACTAGTACGAACTTACAACTGACTGATCCCGCTGACTTGTTCGCTACCCAAACTGCTGAGATCAAGCAATTGGCGAGCCAGGAGTCAAACAAAGAGGGATAGAAATGATTGAGGAGGAAATGAATTAATCTCAACAGCCGGTTTAGCCTGTTTGGGTAAGGGAGTGGGGACATCGTGGGGCGGGGCCCCATGGGATGGGCTCTTGAATGGGGAAACCCGCATAGGAGGACGCCAGGAGACAAGGTGAGGGGCTGAAAATGGCAGGAGAGAGAGAGAGAGAGAGAGAGAGAAGAGACTGGTAAGGGAGGGCTTCATCAAAGGCCTTTATTATAAGCCCATTATAGCCCAAGTGTCTGTTACTTCCATTATCTCTGTACTTCTCACAATGCTTTGGTCTCGTGTCACCTACTAACTTCAACTCATACCATATCACGTGTTATGAAAGACTGAAAAAGGAGAGAGAGAGAGAGAGAGAGAGAGAGAGAGAGAGAGAGAGAGAGAGAGAGAGAGAGAGAGAGAGAGAGAGTATGGGGAGGGAGGGATAGACGAAATTTACGTATTAGATCCATAAACGTTGGCCAGTACCTTATTCTCCACAACATAGGTTCTGGCACCCAACCCACTTCTCCTTCGACAGGACCTTGAAATTCAATTTCGTGGTACTAAGGCCCTGTGACAATAAGGTTCTGACGTTGCGTGAAGGCTCAGAAAGGATTCACCTGTCTTCGGATGAAAGGAAGAAGTATACTGTCATTAACGTATGTTGCAGAACAATAGGCGAATGCTAGACTTGCCATGGAAGCAAAAGCGGGCTATTTGTGGCGTCTGCATTTTAGTTATAGAATGATTGACAGACACATGCTTTGCAACCTTTCATTTACGTGTACACGACACATACGCTAGAGTACCAAAGATCAAATAGAAAACCAGGATACAATTAAGGAAAGGGAGATCCTGTTTTGGGCCCTGAAATATATTTGCATTGATGATAATAAAAATTACCATCGTTTATATTTTTTCTGTTTGTACTGTAGATGTTTGTAACCGCTGTTACCAACACTTCTCTACCTCTTTTATTTTTATGATTGTAAATCTTTTACAGATACTGAAATCCATACTGTATTATGGAGAAAAGTTTAGTATTTCTTGTAGTCCTGAGATGAGTAGATTCCTGAGGGTAAGTCCTCATTGCAGTAAAACATGTCATGAACACACGTTGGAAACTTATCACATACATATCGCAAACAAGTTAAATAAAAGTCAGCGACTTATTGGTAGCAGTTCTGGCTAGTGCTTGATATAATTATCCTGAATTTGCCAAAGATTCTTTCTCCACCTACAGTTGTTGACTTATTTCCAACCTGCTTGTGATATGTATGAGACAAACATCTGATATGCATGGGACATGTATGGGATAAGGGGGAGGAAACCTTGTCAGTCCCTCTTTATCCCAACCTTGGCTTCACACTCTTTCTGTTACAGTGACTGATTCGACTGACTCCCAGATGAGGCAGCCTGTTAATTAATAGCCTCAGTTGATACGGCAGTTGATCTGTCAGTCCATACCCACTGGCATCTGAAGAGGAATAAAATGGATAGTGGAGTCTGTTTACTTAATTCCATTTATTTATATATTGATTTTGCTTTTACATTTTATTATTTTTATTTATATATTCATTTTACTTTTACCATTTTATTCATTTTATTTATATACTCAATTTGCTATTTAATTTTTATCTTCGAAACCATTAGGAATTTGCATCACCCAAAATTTCCAGCCCGTCACGTATTAGTTATAATTGCTATGTGATGAAATATAATGTGCATCCATGTATTATTTTACTCTACGGATAATAAACCCCACACTGAGAGTTGCCGCCATTTAGCACGAAGCCAGTTTCTCTCATATCACCACAGGTCCCAAAATCAAGCCCAGGAGCGTTAGGCAAAAATACGTGGTTTTACTAGTAATGAAGATAAAAGCTGAAACTTTGCACAAATGTCGAGATATGTGACATGAACAACCTATCAAAAGTCCCCACATGGCCTCCCACGCTTGCGTTAGCCCCCATATTGGAAAATGGCCATCAAATTGGAATTCGCTTAAAATTGAAATATCTCATAAAATAATGGTTTTATCAAAAAACCTCGCTGAGTAAAAGTTGTTCAGAACTTATTGTTTAGTAGGAATGAGTAGTTTCTTTTACAAAATTAAGGAATTTTATATGAAATAAGAATAAAAAATAGTGAAACTATTCCTATAATTTTATTTTCAAAAACAATTTCCACAGAACTGGTGGTCTGAATGACCAAATGTTTCGAAACAAAAGTTACAGAAAAAATATCTTCTTTTCAAATATATAAAGAGTTTGTACATGTCTAGAAAAATAAAGTATTATCAGTGTAAATAAACAGAAAATCAGTATGGCAAATGGCTAGACAAACAAACAAATGAAACAGTACGTACCTTTTGTTTCTCTAATTAAAAGATTGCCTTACTTTGCTTTGAGAGTTCCACTCAATTACTGAACAGTAATGTCGCTTTATGCTTTGTTCCATTCTGTTTACTAATGAGCTCCGAAGTTACACTGAGAGAAACTGATGCTATTTTTTTTCTGTAATCACGGGATGCAGCGAAACTCTGTTTTATATATATATATATATATATATATATATATATATATATATATATATATATATATATATATATATATATATATATATATATATATATGTATATATGTATATATATATATATATATATATATATATATATATATATATATATATATATATATATATATATATATATAAGCGAATCCCACAGGAAAAAGACAGGCAGAAGTTGAAATGAGACACAAATATAAAGAAGGTTACAAAGTAAACAAAAAGAACAAGAATACCAGATGGTCAGTTGTCAAAGGGTAATAAACAGAAAGTTAATCCAGGATAATCCGGGATCGAGCTGTCACAAACTGAACCTAAGACCAAACAAAAAGAAATACTAAAGTTTAGGCTTACAAAATCCAAAACATGTATAACCTTGAATACCAGATGGTTAATTGCCAGGGGTTAAAAAGAAAAGGTTAATCCAAGGCAAATCCGGGATCACGCGGTCACAAACTAATCCTTAACCATAAGGCAAACGGAATCTTACCCATTCAAATTGCAGAAACGTATATAAAAGTATAAAAATTAATATTAATTTTGCTTATATTTATCAACAACTTTTTTAATTATTAAAGCATCAAGTTTAAATAAACCAAGACTTAAATTTAGAACATTTTCATTATTTGACTTAATAAAACAAGATTCGATGATATTCCTTTTAACTGTGTCATTGCACGGGACTAAAGGTCTTGCTTTACTCCAGTTAATAGGATGATCTAAATCTCTCATATGTACGAATAATGCATTCGATATTTGGCTAGTTCTCACAGAATATTGGTGTTGAGGACACTTTTCTCTCTTCTCTTAGTTTGAATAATTACAAAACTATATAAGATTAAATTAAGATTATTTGTGCCTTAGTTTTTCGTTGCTGTCGCCTGTGATGACACCTTGACTTACTTACTGTAGGTTATATCATAACCTCTTTTCCGTGGCTTTCCACGGCCTTGGATTCGCTTCTTATTCTTCAATGATACACTTCACTTCAGCATGCTTCTTCTTCTTCTTCTTCTTCTTCTTCTTCTTCTTCTTCTTCTTCTTCTTCTTCTTCTTCTTCTTCTTCTTCTTCTTTTTGAATCATTTGATTGTAATATTTTTGATGTTATTCCAATCTTAACTCAGTTTTGTGGTTTCATAAATTTTCAACTGCTCCTCAATCCCTGTCGCCTTTCTCATTTTTTGGTACATAAGTATTCGGTTCTGTAGAAGAATGAGAGTAAGGTCAAAACAGTCTGCTTGAATGTCCATGCTAGTAGAAGCATCAGTGTGCAAAAGCATCACATGTACCCCAATATATTAGAGCTAATGAAAAATGAGCAAAAAGGCATAGGAATGTATTTTAATAGTTCATTTTAAAATGCTTTCATTCATGCTATTCTCAGCTTTTGTGATTCCATAATGTTTCCTGCAAGTGGCAGGGCAACTATGGCTCATGTGTCTGTAAGCGCGCTCGTACACACATTCACATATACTGTACATTTACACTGAACATTTGTAATGGAGTAAAATTCTGTCAGTAAACAAAATTTCGACGGGAAAAATATTCATCAAACGAAAATTCGACTTTAACAAGCAAAATATCTCTTTTTCAAATACTGTTGAACAAAATATCTCTTTTGCAAATATTGTTGAGCAAAATATCTCTTTTTCAAATACTATTGAGCAAAATATCTCTTTTTCAAATACTATTGAGCAAAATATCTCTGCAGCCAGCCGAATCAGGTCGCCAACAAACAAAACATGGTCTTTAGCAAACACAACATGGCCTGTTACCAATAACAAGTCAGGCAAGGCCCTCTATTTATGCAGAGGATGTGGAAGAAAAGTCCCAGGAGACCTATTGGACTTACACGCGGACAACTTCATGGAAACCACGAAAATAACTTAATGAACTTGTTACCTTGTTTGGAAAGGATTGGCAGTCAATCAGAATTTAGATTTAAAGACAAGGATAGAAGACAGTGTTGCCTCTCACTAATAAAACCGATTCAAGATATCAGCCACAAAAACTGAACTAAAAAAGAAAAAGTATAAAAAAATAAAAACAAGAATTAACAAAATTCGCATCTACAAAAAAAGGCCGTTGAAGCTTAAACAGGGCGAATCTCCTAAAATGTCACAGTAAAGGGACGAAGCTGGCCCTCAGAAAGAAAACGAAAAAAAAAAAGGTGGGGAAAAGGAGATGCAATGAAAACGAGCCACGAAGGGACAGAGACCCATGTATGGGGGTAGCGCCGCCAGTGCACCTCACGGAGTGCACTGTACTCATTACTAAAGGTTATTAACTACGTCCCTTCGGCCCCTACCTGCAACCCCTTTCATTCCTTTTACCGTACCTGCATTCATATTATCTTTCCTCCAACTTGCTATCCACCCACTCCTGACAATTGTTTCACAGTGCCTCAACTGCTTTGAGGTTTTCCTCCTGTTACACCTTTGAAGCCTCCCTGCTCTCAATTTCCTTTCCGGCGCTCAGTGACTTCATAGGTCCCAGTGCTTGGCCTTTGGCCTCAACTCTGTATTCCATTCCATTCCATTCCATTCCTTTCCATTCCATTCCTTTCCATTCCATTCCTTTCCATTCCATTCCTTTCCATTCCAAGGAAAAGAGGCGCGAGAACAAAAGCAATCCTGCAGGATATTATGCAGGAACCACACATCCTGCAGTCACGCACAGAGAGGCACAGACTGACAACAGCGACTGAGTATCGGCTCATGCAAATTCCTAAAGCAAGCAAGGAAGGCAGTGAACGGAGCCGGTGCTTGCATGCATGGCGGAGCAGAACCTCTGCCTGCTCATAATTTTCCGTGGAACCACAATAGTCTAACTGTAATACTTCAATACTTCTGTCATCTGACTCCGGCCAGTCTAATCACCGCTGGCCTTGATACTTTATATAAAATGAATTTGCTTGGTCAGAGGTTCGATCTAGTATAGTGTTGGTGTTCAGTTTATTTTAGGCCACCTTGAATATGTTTTTCATTTTCTTTGTGAGCCTAGTGTTGTCATAAACGCTAGATGTTGTAAGGAATGTTGGTGTTGCAAAATTGCATTTTCCTTTATGCCTAATTTGTAGGTCTGTAATGTTTTTATTGAGTTTCTTTAAAGGAAGGAGTAGTGACATTCATTTGTGTATTATCTTTTTCAAAAGTGTTTGTCTGTATCGTGTTGATAGTCCACTGTTTGTTGCGGCTGCCTGACAGACTGTTGGAACTCCAAAAGCCTAGCAGGTCCATGCTTCATTCTTGGCTTATTCTGTTGTCATGTAAACCTTGTATTATACAGTATTACAGTGAATAAAAGCCAACTGATTATGAAGA
This sequence comes from Macrobrachium rosenbergii, assembly GCA_039081455.1. NCBI lineage: Eukaryota > Metazoa > Arthropoda > Malacostraca > Decapoda > Palaemonidae > Macrobrachium > Macrobrachium rosenbergii. Next base: position 62,666 of record JANJGK010004094.1, on the reverse strand, counting down.
TATCATCTTTGCTTCCAAACCAACCAAGTTTTAACATATAGGAGGTAAGGTCCCTTTCTTAGATTCTGTTGGAATCAAGAAACAAAATTAGCCGGTAGTAGAATTAAATCAGTTCTGAGAAATTCAAAAACTTCGACATAACGCCTAAGGGAGAAGATTCTCTCTTTTGCACAAATCTAATTTTAAGGGCCTTTTAACATCTGACTCCGAAATTCCGGAATCTCTGAAAGGTCATTCCCGATATTCCAAGATATAATTCGATAATTATGAGGCATATTCCAAGAAAGAGCCATTTGTCTTCGTTCTGTATTTTTGAAACTATACCATCAAGATCTCGTTTCTGGTATTCTTATGTGGGTGGAAAAATGGGACGACTTCCTCTTATTGAGAGGTTGTGTTAGAGAGAGAGAGAGAGAGAGAGAGGTCCTCCCTAAAGGCGTTTTTCATTTGTTCTCATCAGTAAACCCGGAAGTTCCTTTTGGAAGAAGCAGCTGTGAAGAGGAAGAACCCGCGAGAGAGAGAGAGAGAGACAGAGGGTCGTTCGTAGGTGCCACCAGCCGCCTCTCTCTCAGGAGGAGGAGGAGGAGGAGGAGGAGGAACAGAATGCAACTGAAGAGTGAAGACCTCAGTCAGAACAGAAGAAGAACTACAGAGGAAAGGAGATTCCCAATGGTGGTGGGCAGACCTTCGCTTACCGCTGTCCAGCCGCCATCTTTCCGCTCCGATTCCCTCTACTCCTATTCCTCCTCCTCTTCCTCCGACAGTGGTCTCTCACCCTCTGCCCTCCCCTTCCCTTCCCATTGGAGGATGAGGAGGAGGAGGAGGAGGAGGAGGATCATTCTACAGGCTCTTCGCCAATGGCGTCATCACTCCCCCCGTCATCCCCTCCCGCCCTGTGAGGGAGGGTGGGACAGAGACTGCGCCCTCTCTCGGAGCTTGTTTCATCTTGACGAAGCTCTCAACAAACGTGTAGGCCTACGTGGGACTTTCCCTGAGGAGTCATCATTAGACTCACATTATTATTATTATTATTATTATTATTATTATTATTATTATTATTATTATTATTATTATAATATCGAGGAAATGAATGACGTCACAATGGACAGACAGGCAGACAGTGAGACGATTTGGTCAAGTCCTCCAACTTAGCTTTCCCCTGTCCAGCTCTTTCTTCTTCTTCTTCTTCTTCTTCTTCTTCTTCTTCTTCTTCTTGCTGTTCTGGACCGAATTGACCTTATTCCAGCACGGGCTCTTGGCTAGGGGCAGCCCCTGCCAGCGGAGGCCTCTCCCTGAATCTCAGATGGAAAGCTTCAAAATGACTATGAAAGTGACGTCATCTGGTCTGGTGGGCCTCCCTCAGCTGTGGTTTCCTTTTTCTTCTTATCCTTCGCGGGAATTCTTCACAACACCCTCTCTCTCTCTCTCTCTCTCTCTCTCTCTCTCTCTCTCTCTCTCACACACACACACACACACACACTATATATATATATATATTTTTACGTTTTTCCGTGGTTTTAGTTTGAAATATGCTCTGTGAGACAGGTAGCAACAATTTAAGGTGATTTTGCCTTGTGATTCTGACTTCGTGGGTACGGGAAAACGTAAAAAAAAAAGGAAAACAAAGGAGAATTTCATATGAGCATAGGGCTCTGGTTACTGAGGGAAATATTACGTAAAACACGTGGGCACATTTAAAGTAGTGTATTTACATAAATGACCTTAGTACGGGAAAGAGGAACTCAAGTAGATTGAATGAAACTGGGGAATTCCAGACACAGTCCGAGAAGCTTCCACGATGGGATCCCTCTGAAATGAGAGATATGCACATTATACGCCAGTAATGAAAATAGACAAAAGAATAATGAATTCGAAGCTGCACTGAGGGTGCCAAAGAAGTAATAAAGAATTAACACTGCCGATGCAAGAGGCGCACGGACATTAGACAAGGGAGATTTCTGGCTTTCTCTTTAAGAAAATATTACGAGACAAAAGCGTGACTGAAATGGGGCTCTTCCAGGGCACTTTACCTTAGCAGATTTTCCGAGGGCGTGTAGAAGGCGGTCCGTGGATGACTTGCGATTTCCGAGGACGAGTTTCTTCCACGTGGTGAGATGCAAGGGCTTCCGTAAAGGGGGCAAGGCGATGGGGACTCCTCGAAACTCCAAGCAATGGCGTGTGGGCTCGAGGAATACGGTTGAAGGGCACGTGGAGAAGTATACTTTGGGAAGGGCCACGTGGTTAGGATGCAAGGGCATCGATGGGGCCAGGTGTTGAGGACGTCTTCACAAGTTCACTCCATATCTTCCAGCCCGCGTGTGTCGAGACCTCGTGGGCTTTTTGCCTTTTATCCCCTCCTATGGGGCAGGGGGGGTGCATCACAGATGCTTTGACTCATTGCACCTGCTGCCCGCAGGGGAGGTTTTGGCCTGTAGGAGAAACGCCCAAGCCAGATTACTTTTGCCTCGAAGGAAAGATCTTTATCAAAAATGGGAGCGCCTTTAATCTTTTAACCCTTGTTTTTAAGTCGATAGACAGATGGTCTATCGATCGGCCGGCTGGCAGTAAATGAACAACCAACAACAACAAAGGAGGGGGGGGAGGTAATTTGCTAGCGAATTCTTGCTAATCATAATACCTCCCCATACAAGATGATGTACATACCTCCTTCGGGTGTGTACATCGATATTCAAGAATGAGCGGCAAATGCTTTACGTTACTCTACATTCTGCCTTGCAATGAACTTTACTCCTAAGGGTTTTATGAAGCTGAGACATTACTTTTAATAACACATTGGGACAATTTTCGTTAACAGAACGCAAAGTGATTTAAACACTTGCAAAAGAATAATTACTTTAGATTTGGTTACCCACTGTAACTTTATAAAGTGACTCGAACAATTGTGAATTAATTAAGATTATAGGACCACGTATATGAGGCTATGGCCAACAAATGAAAAGAAATGGTTATTGTTCAAGAATTAAAATACACGGTTACTTAATTTTAGATAAAATGCATGCGGTTAGTACAATCTGCCTTGAAGAGGCTGTGTAAATGAAAAACAGCGTTTATTTTTGTAAATGACATCCCCTTTTACACGATACTGTAATGACTATACATATTCGCATTGATAATTTATCTTCGTTTTAACGTACTTGGCTCAGCTATCGTTCAACGCGAGCTGAGGGATGACCCACACACCGGGAATTTGACAGTCGTGTGCGGGCGAGAGTATTCGCGAGGTTTTAATTCGCTAACCTTAAACTACGCTAATTTTATGCGTCTACTGCCAACTCAATGTTATGACGGGGCGAGCAGACAAAAGATGTGGGGTAGGACAAACAGCGATCTTGGAAGGAATGGAAGGGGGAAAAGGGATAATAATAACAAAAGGAAAATTACCAAGACGTTACGAATGAAACTTGACCGCATATGAAGGCGGGACACGTCCCTCAGAGCTTACAAAAGGGGCATTTAAATCACAAGGGCAAGAGTTTATGACTCGCGATTCATTAAAATTAAAGATAAATAAATGACTAAAAGAAAGTAAATGATATTGGCAGAAGAACTAAGGGAAAAAGAGGGAGGGTTTTATTGGGTTAGGCGGGAATTTCTCGTCCTACGCCTATAAATTACGGCCCGGCCTATCCTTTCAGTCCCAGGGCGAGAAAAGTGCACCCGAAGGGCGCGACTCCTTCAGGAGGGGCTGACACGCACGCCCGGTGCCAAGGTATGGGCGCAAGGGCGTGCCACTTCTCACTCTGTTATTCTTAATGATTTATACATTGTGTGGGGAATGGTATCCCGTATTTAATTGCCTCTTGTGGGGATAATTTAAGGGAAGATTAGTAGAGGATGGTAAGAGATAGCAGTTCCTGAGGAACGGAAGAAGATAGAGGAGGGTCTGACATCCCCTTTTGGATTAGGGGTGCCAAGACCTTCGAAAATGAAATGGTGGCACAGGTGCCATGGGAGCTCTAGAGCTCTTTGTAAATTACCTGGAATGTCCCACGCCCGTGGTAATTTCGCCTCGAGTCTTTCTTAATGGGACAGTCGTCCTCGGCCGGGGAAGCGGAGGGCCCGCGACCGGAGGGCGGCACGGAGTACCACCTGGGCCTGCTGATGCGACAGCTGACGCAGGAGTGTTCCGTGCGGGTTCTACCATGATCCGTTGCGGCTCTTGTAGTTCATCGGCCAAGTGAGATATGGCAGAATCCTGACTTGCAATTGCGTCGGCGACGGGCTGAGGCAGAGAGGAGGCGGTCGGGGGTGGCGTGAGCGGCTCGCAGGTAACGTTGACCAGCTCAGGCACGGGTTGCGAGGCCGCACCTGCAGGTGAGCTTCCGCGGTGGTCGGGAGGAACCGTCTCTCTGACCGACGCTGGTAGCGGTGCCAGGCCGGGGGAAGAGAGGGGGTCCTGAGTTGGATCCCGTGAATGGAGATCGGCGTAGCGCTCTGGCGTTGGCACTAGGGCAGAGTCAGGCGCTATCAGAGGTTTCTTGGGCTCGTCGGTCAGGACGGACGAAGCTTGGCCCTGCTCGGGGCATGCAAGTGGCACCGGCAGGAATTTGGCATCTCCTGAAGGGAGATTTGAGTGGGGCCCTGGCACTGGCACTGAGGCAGGGCCGGGCACTGGAATGGGATCGGGAACCGATCGGGGGGGCCACTGTACATTGTACTCAGGTGGCACTGGTGGGGACTGCACGTCCTCCTGGTACCCAGGGGGCGCCAGTCTTGGCTGAGGGAGAAGCGGGGGAGGACTACTCGCGCCCGCGGAATGATTCGGGGAATGTGGACCCCTAGATTGTCGTGATTTCGGTGGAGACTGAAAGTCCTGTCCCAGGATGACGTCATAGCCTCCAGGGAGATGGCTTGCTACTGCAAGATTGCAAATTTTGGATTGGTGAGGTCTTGTGACTCTCAATTGGACCGTAGGGAGTATCATTTTGAACTGATTTATTCCCTCGATCGTGACGAGTTTTCGTCTATTGACGATAGCTCCGTAGGGAACTCTGTCCCTTCGGATGAGGGAGATTTGCGCGCCCGAGTCCTCGAAAGCAGTGACTCGGCGCGCGAGCTCGCTACCTCGTGGAGGGGCCACGTATACAGGCCCTTCGGCGGGAGGGCCTAATGACTGGGGATCTGTGACGGCCAAGGCGACGGTGGGAGTAGTTGATTTATTATTGCGTGGGCATTTCGCCCATGCGGGAGAATGGCCATAGGCCTTGCACGCCGTGCAAAAGGTCTGGCTAAAGTCTTTCCGCGCTGCCCCTGTGGAGGGCGCAGGCGAGTTATTTGTCGGTTTTCCGGGAGAGAGAGGAGCCGGTTTCTTGTTCCGGCACTGTTCGGAGGAATGCCCCGTTTTCTTGCAATAATGGCAAGTTATGGGCTTGCCCGAGTTCCCATTTTTGTGGGAATTTGAACCTCCGAGGAGGGACGGGGGATTTATCTTCCGCCCCATGGATCCTTCTTGAGGGTGGTGAGTTTCCCACATGTCTGCTATTCGGCAACACTCGGTGAGTGTTGCTGGGGCTTTTTCCACTATATGAGTGGCGAGGGCAGGAGGGGCGTAGCGCAGGAAATGCTCGAATTTAAACCGCTCGAGTACCTCGGCGGTGTTAGTGGCTCCTTCGGAATCGAGCCATTTTGTCAACGCCCGCTCCGAATGGTACGCCCAATCGGACCAAGTCTGGCCTGCTTCTCTGGGCTGCTCTCTCCAACGTCTCCTCCACCGCTCGGGGGTAATCTCGTACGCCTTCGTAACTGCTTGGCGTACGGCTTCCCAGTTTCCCCGATCGTCGGCGGGAAGGGCGTGGTAGGCAACGAGGGCCTTTCCGCCCAGGAATTTAGTGAGAACAAGGGAGAGTTCCGCGGGGGAGAGATCGCAGCACTCCAGGACTCGTTCGGCCCTTTCAAGCCATACTTCGGGTTCGGACTCGGTCCATTTTGGCATGAACGAGTGAGCTTGGCTGAGGGCACTCATCCCCGCGGCAGGGGGCGGGGGGGGTGGCGTGCTGTCGTTCTAGCACCTGGAGCTCATGGGCGCGCTGTCGCTCTCGATCTTCCCATTCTCGTTCCTCCCTTTTCTCTTGGGCGATTCGTTCTCTCTCCTCTCGATGTTCTTGGGCAATTCGTTCCCTCTCTCTCTCTGCACGTTCTTTATCCTTCTCTGCACGTTCTTTTTCCTCCCGTTGTTCTTGAGCGATTCTTTCCCTCTCCCTCTCTTCACGTTCTCTCTCCCTCTCTTCACGTTCTCTTGCTCTCTCCGCCTTGGCATCGTCCACTCGTTCTTGAACCCATGCTCTCAGATCTTGCCCCCGATAGTCCCATGTCCTTCCCAGCGGACATGTAGAATTTGAAATCCTCGTTTTGTTGGGCTCTGGTATTAGCCATTTTGAAATAATGGTTATATGATATGTCTGAAAAGACTCAGGTTGTCTGAAAAGACTCAATTGCAGGAATCTGAAACACTCAATGGTTCAGGCTGCAGGAGAATGGATCTGTCTGAATAAGACAGGTGATTAGTAAGTCTGAGGAGACCTTTTTGTTAAAATTTGATATGTCTTGGAAAGACGTGGTTGTTCTTGGCGAACGAATTTTAATATGTGTCTCGGAAGACGTAGTTGGATTTTGTCACGCTCGGACTTGGCCGGCTGTAGCGTGAAGTTAAGGAGTTGTTCTAACGAACTAGAATGATCAGTCCCGTAAGGGCTTAGATGTGTGTGAACTACACTATATAATGTCTCAAAAGGACTTAATTTTGGGTTCCCGCAGGAATGAGAAATTCTCGCCACGTGCGACGTAGAATTTTTGTAGGAGTCTCTGAGGACTGGAATTTGGAGAAATTCTCGCCACGTGCGACGTAGAATTTTAGGAGTCTCTGAGGACTGGAATTTGGAGAAATTCTCGCCACGTACGACGTAGAATTTTAGGAGTCTCTGAGGACTGGAATTTGGAGAAATTCTCGCCACGTGCGACGTAGAATTTTAGGGGTCTCTGAGGACTGAAATTTGGAGAAATTCTCGCCACGTGTGACGTAGAATTTTAGGAGTCACTTAGGACTTGGAATTACGATTCGTCCCTTAGGACTTAGAAATTACTAACGGGAAACCCAAAGAAAAATGTATGCTGGGAAATGAATGGGGGAAAAAAAAATGCTACACACGCGGGCATGGGCGGGGGTGGGGGGTGCAGGTCGTTTGGCCAACACCGGAGGTATTTTTAGATTCTGGGTGAATGAACCCGTATATTTATATACCGTCTGGGATTCCGGAGAATTTCCCAGTCGTCTGAGAGGATAACAGTACAAATAATTTTCCTTATAAGCGGAGTTTAAATTTCGCTTTCCTAACACCTACTCGAATTCTAACTACACTGAGAGAATTTTCAGCAATGCAAGCTGACTTCGTCGTGTCCCACGTGGGAATTTATTCGCGCCTAAATAACAGTTCGCTAATTCGAAATGTGAAGTAAGATTTATCCCAGAGGAATTTATTTCGCACTATTCCTCGAAGCAAGGATATGGCAAAGATTTTAACACAGAGGAATTTCGCACTATTCCTCGAAGCAAGGATGGTTAGCACTGGTTATTTCCTAACTACCTATCCTGAAAGGCATGCATTAACGAATCTAATACGGCGGTTCTTTTCTCTCAGTGATTACATGCGTCCCTATTTCTAATTCCTAGGAACAGTCACGATTGTAAAAAGGTTTCCTAAGATAAACACATTACTTACGTGGAATTTTCTGGATCTGTGTGCTGGTTTTACACAAAAGGTTCGTAATTGTCTCGTACCCAGCTTAGCTTTGCTAATAGCTGATCTGGCAAGTTGCAAATGCAATAAAGCAACGCTAGGGGAACTGCAACTGCAAAACGAGATCTATGGCCAGGTCGCCATTTTTACGTTTTTCCGTGGTTTTAGTTTGAAATATGCTCTGTGAGACAGGTAGCAACAATTTAAGGTGATTTTGCCTTGTGATTCTGACTTCGTGGGTACGGGAAAACGTAAAAAAAAAAAGGAAAACAAAGGAGAATTTCATATGAGCATAGGGCTCTGGTTACTGAGGGAAATATTACGTAAAACACGTGGGCACATTTAAAGTAGTGTATTTACATAAATGACCTTAGTACGGGAAAGAGGAACTCAAGTAGATTGAATGAAACTGGGGAATTCCAGACACAGTCCGAGAAGCTTCCACGATGGGATCCCTCTGAAATGAGAGATATGCACATTATACGCCAGTAATGAAAATAGACAAAAGAATAATGAATTCGAAGCTGCACTGAGGGTGCCAAAGAAGTAATAAAGAATTAACACTGCCGATGCAAGAGGCGCACGGACATTAGACAAGGGAGATTTCTGGCTTTCTCTTTAAGAAAATATTACGAGACAAAAGCGTGACTGAAATGGGGCTCTTCCAGGGCACTTTACCTTAGCAGATTTTCCGAGGGCGTGTAGAAGGCGGTCCGTGGATGACTTGCGATTTCCGAGGACGAGTTTCTTCCACGTGGTGAGATGCAAGGGCTTCCGTAAAGGGGGCAAGGCGATGGGGACTCCTCGAAACTCCAAGCAATGGCGTGTGGGCTCGAGGAATACGGTTGAAGGGCACGTGGAGAAGTATACTTTGGGAAGGGCCACGTGGTTAGGATGCAAGGGCATCGATGGGGCCAGGTGTTGAGGACGTCTTCACAAGTTCACTCCATATCTTCCAGCCCGCGTGTGTCGAGACCTCGTGGGCTTTTTGCCTTTTATCCCCTCCTATGGGGCAGGGGGGGTGCATCACAGATGCTTTGACTCATTGCACCTGCTGCCCGCAGGGGAGGTTTTGGCCTGTAGGAGAAACGCCCAAGCCAGATTACTTTTGCCTCGAAGGAAAGATCTTTATCAAAAATGGGAGCGCCTTTAATCTTTTAACCCTTGTTTTTAAGTCGATAGACAGATGGTCTATCGATCGGCCGGCTGGCAGTAAATGAACAACCAACAACAACAAAGGAGGGGGGGGGAGGTAATTTGCTAGCGAATTCTTGCTAATCATAATAATATATATATATATATATATATATATATATATATATATATATATATATATATATATATATATATATATATATATATATATATATATATATATATATATATATATATATATATATATATATATATATATATACACGTGTATGTATGTATGTATGCATGCATGTATTAGTGTGATGATAAGAAGAAGAGTGGAGAAGAAGAAGAAGGCCTGAGAAAAGGGCCGGTGGTCGAGTAGAGATTTCAGTCAGACCGGAAGGGAGACTGCAGCTCTCACCAGTCCAGACATTATTTGCCCTGATGATGATTGAGTGAAAGACGTTATTTCGAGTCCGAGATGAAAGAGGCGTTGTTACTTAAGTAAGTAAGTAACGGACCCTTTCCATTCCACGCGAGGCCTCACCAAAGAGTCCCGAAATGGTCGCCTCCTTCCGCCTGAACCGGGAGGGTCTGTTTCTCTTCGTTCAAACCAACCAACCCGACGGAAATTGCAATAATGGCTTCGCTCCTTTTTCAGGAATGCTATATGCATATAAAGGACCTAATAATGAGAGAATCACAAACAAGGAAGCAGTTAAAGACCTTGGTGTGATGTTGAATAGGAATATGTTATGCAATGATCAAATAGCAATTCTATTGGCAAAATGCAAAGCAAAAATGGGAATGTTGTTCCGGCACTTCAAAACAAGAAAAGCTGAACACATGATTATGCTTTATAAAACGTACGTACGTAGTCCACTTGAATATTGCAATATAATATGGTACCCACACTACCAAAAGGGTATTGCACAAATAGAGAGTGTACAAAGGTCATTTACAGCTAGAATAGAAGAAGTTAAGGACCTTGACTACTGGGAAAGACTACAATTCTTAAATTTATATAGTCTTGAAAGGAGAAGAGAACGCTACATGGTAATTCAAGCATGGAAACAGATAGAAGGAATTACCGAAAACATCATGGAGCTAAATATATCAGAAAGAGCAAGCAGAGGTAGATTAATAGTGCCAAAAACTATACCAGGAAAATTAAGGAAAGCACACAGGACATTAATCCACCACGCACCAGCATCGATAATGCAGCGTCTATTCAATGCGCTACCAGCTCATCTGAGGAACATAACAGGAGTGAGCGTAGATGTGTTTAAGAATAAGCTCGACAAATATCTAAGATGCATCCCAGACCATCCAAGACTGGAAGATGCAAAATATACCGGAAGATGCGTTAGCAATTCTCTGGTAGACATCAAAGGTGCCTCACACTGAGGGACCTCCTGGGGCAACCCGAACGAACTGTAAGGTCTGTAAGGTAAGGTAACATGATGGCGTCAAATGAACGGGTTGAATCTTTACATTATTGCACGTAAAATCTTTTTTATGAGATAGATATTACATTAAAAGTTCATATAAATGACAAACGGGAAGTGTGCTCTCTTTTTGAGTTTCATGCTAAAAACCAAGAGAAGAATATGTTTGGCAGATGGCTAAGGAAAGGCCGGGAAAGCTACACTTTACTCTCTCACTCATATGATTCCCTCTTGAGTGGGATAAAAAAATAAACGGCTCTGAGTGCTCAGACAATCATTCATTGGTCTTTTGTCGCTAAAGAAGAGAAAACTCAGAAACATGGCGGTACTTGGCACGTTGTGTATAGGTCTCAGCTCGAGCCAAGATGGCGGGAGTCGCCTTCACTCCGATGCCTCTTCCAAGTTTCTTTTCGTATTATGTGGTACATATAAACGCACTTCGAAGGAAAATCTAATCCTTATGAAAGGTTGATAAAGACATATACATAAGGATATTCATTGTGACTTGTTCCAGTTTGCGTTAAAACATGAAAAATACAGAAAAAAGTTTAGAGTGCAGCAGCATGTATCCGAAAGCTCTTTCAAGACGTTGAGTCCAGCGGCTGCGCTGTTTGCTTTTGGTCTTACGAACACGACTTCTTCATAGTCTCTCAGTTCGGTGTGAGTGTTAACAGGAATGAAATGTATTTTATGGAAAAACTGGCTCTTAGGTTAGAAGCTTTATAATTAGAATCAGCAACTATCACATGAAATGTAATGATGTTATTCGGACATGTTGCTTTGGGTGTTCGTCAGCCCCACTTCTTTTCTCTTGTGGTTTATAGTTCAACATTCACACACACAGTATATATATATATATATATATATATATATATATATATATATATATATATATATATATATATATATATGAAGACAAATTGCATTTGAAAGTCTGTTTTGAAAAGCTAGGCCTATGTGGCTCCCAGCAGCCATCGGTGCCTTTTCTTATTCCATAACTTCCATGGCATAGGTACTGAGAGAGAGAGAGAGAGAGAGAGAGAGAGAGAGAGAGAGAGAGAGAGAGAGTCTGTGAGTGTGCACCTGCAGAGGATTTAGAACATGATCAGTCTTCTCTCCATTTCTGTCACTAAGTTTCCTACACATTCATAGGAGTGAATGATTGATGTGCGCAGAAATATTTGACAATATCCTTCCATTATTTTATCTGTCTCTCTCTCTCTCTCTATCTATCTATTTGGATATGTATATATTAACGATATTAACCTTCAGAAAACGATCAGTATTTTGCCTACAACTCTTCTGATTTCATAACACACACTCTCTCTCTCTCTCTCTCTCTCTCTCTCTCTCTCTCTCTCTCTCTCTCTCTCTCTCTCTCTCTGTCGCTGGTGGAGAAGAGGGAGCGAGTAGGATGATGCTGATGATTATGATGATGATAGTAACAGAAATCCTTGGCAGGTGGAGGGAGCCATATTGTGGGAGTTGTGGGATCGAAGGAGGACCTCCCCACTGCCGCTGTTGCTGCTGCCAGATGTATGATGTGAATGGGAGATGCTGGATAGGAGGGAGGGAGGATGGGAGATGGCGGAAAGGAAGGAGGATAGTGGATGGGGACGGAAGATAGTGGATGGGGCACAATGGATGGGAAGCTGGTGGAATGGGTACGGGAGGAGGGGGGGAGATGGTGGAAGGGGATGGGCACAATACGCAATAACATCAGTTATTAAAACTCATAGTAATCTTCATTAGCAGAGCCTTGTTGGCATAACATAATATGATAACCTTGGTTAGCATAACCTAGGCTATTGTAGCTTAGCTTAAATTAGGATAACATAATTATGTTAGCCTAGTCCATCATAACCTGCGTTAGCATAACCTTCGATACTGGAAATTCTAACCACTAATGTTAGCGGAGGTTAGCGATATAGCTGGGGTAAGCATAAGCTAACCAGCTATGCTAACCATTCATTAGCAGCATGTACAGTACAGTAGGGGGACAGTTTCAAAGGTTATTGTAATCTAGGCAAACACAGGCTATATATATAGCCTGTGTTGGGATAACACTAGAGAGCCTCCCTTGTGGGAGTCTGGGTTATCTATCTGTGGCTGTGCTCCTCCTCCTCCTCCTCCTCCTCCTCCTCCTCTCTCTCTCTCTCTCTCTCTCTCTCTCTCTCTCTGTCAATGCCAAGTTCAGGTTTTGTCTCGCAATAGAAATAGAATAGTTTCTCCCTTAATGAGAGAGAGAGAGAGAGAGAGAGAGAGAGAGAGAGAGAGAGAGAGAGAGCTAATGACCTTCTCTCGGTTGGCAATCCTCAGTGCAGAGG
>JANJGK010004094.1:0-40000 GCA_039081455.1 Macrobrachium rosenbergii | reverse complement strand
CTCCCTCCCCCTGAATTCTGTCTATACCTGTATTCTTCTGCAGCTTTGAGGTGCAACAGTGTCATTCAGGTCCTGTGGATAGAGAAGTCATTGGCCGAAGACCTTGTTGAACCAAAACCAGTCTTACACTTCTGGCAGAGGGTCCCCCCGAGCGCTCAGCGTTTGTACAGAATATATTATTGATTTTCCTCCTTCAAGTTTCTATTTAGACTTACTGAAACGCCTAGCGACCACCACTTGACGCTCAAAGTTAATCTTATTGGTGCCAAAATCATCATTCAATTGGCGTCAAATTTATCATTCATTTGGTGTCAAAATTAGATTTAATTGACGTCAAAATTAGCATTCAATTGGTATCAAAATTATCATTCAATTGTTGTCAAAATTATCATTCAATTGGTGTCAAAATTATCATTCAATTGGTGTCAAAATTATCATCCAAATGGCGTCGAAATTATCATTCAATATGTGTCAAAATCATCATTCAATTGTTGCCAAAATTATCATTCAATTGGTGTCAAAATTATCATTTAAATGGTGTCAGAATCATCATTCGAATTGCTGTCAAAATTATCATTCAATCGGTGTCAAAATTATCATTCAATTGTTGTCTTCAGCGGACATATTAAGACCCAAATGGGCTCTCTCTCTCTCTCTCTCTCTCTCTCTCTCTCTCTCTCTCTCTCTCTCTCTCTCTCTCTCTCTCTCTGGCTTTGGACACGCTGTTGGCGATACAGTTCAACTTTCCTTCATAGGTTGTTCATACTGCTGTGAATCCTTCCCCTTCCCTCTGTCTGTATCGTCCACAGACCAGCCCAGACGTTTGTGCCTATACAGTTGGCAAATTCTTTTCATTGCCCCTTTAGTTATCGTCCACAGCAGTGGATATTAACCAGATAGTCTCTTAAATAAGAGAGCTTCATCAGATTTCATGGCACGTTTGATTTTTCCATTAATTCTCTCACTGGTGTGATAGTTTGTGGTAGCTGATAGCTTCGACTAAGCTGTCGCACTGGAAAGGCTGCTGTCATGTCCATGAGTGTAGTGTTTGCTGCAGTTCTGTCCTTGTACTGGAGTTCGTTGATGCTAATCTAATCAATGCTTACCGTACTAAGGCTGTTTTCACAGGTACATCCCAGGAATTAAAGTATATTTTGAATACACTTACTTTGTTGAACGTGATCAGAGCAACTCCTGTTGTTTATGTTGGCATCAGTTGCTCATTCATTCGTAATCATCATCTGCTTTCCGGTTACTGAAGTCTGTGATGTTGAAGACAAGTGGCTGTTGTTGTTGCCTGGTGCTCTGTTGTTGTGGCTGAGTGATGGCGATGATGGCAGTTTCTCGGTTGAAATAATGAAGTCAGGTATTCCTTTGGCGGCAAGTTTGGTCAAATATGAGCAGTTCTCGAATTGTGAAGCTGTTATATCATCGCCTTACTAATTACACATTACGTGTTTTGTAGAGAACGGTCGAAGACCCATCAAGGTCATTTTTAATTTTCGCCTTAATTGGTTAATGGTGTCGTGGCTGTGTTCTGAAAAATCATCTATATCCTTTTTCCAGTTATGGATGTTGACAGGGCAAGGAACTTCTTCGGTTCATCGTTGTTGCAGTAGTAGGGTGTCTCAGTCCAGTTTCTGTTGTTCATTAACGCCTGTATTCTGTGTAGCATGGGCGTGGAGGTGTGTGGGGGTTTGTCCGTTCCTGCTGCAGGTGTCATGTTTAGCCTCAGTCTTATATTCCTTGATCTTTGGGTCGATTTTATTTCCACCCTTCCTTCCGCTGTTCTGATTTGTTTTTTGTCTTAACAATGGGTGAAACGTGGACTGAAATAGAACTGGTAATGTTAGGCTACTGATAATTTTGTATAGCTCAGTCAAAAGGGCTATATATTCAGGTTTGAACAGAAGGTATTCAGAGTTCGTTCACGAGACCAGCTTCCATTTCTGTATCATTGACAAAATACGCCTGAGACAAAGGACTCGTCCAGTCTTTGGAGCCACGGGGAGTGAGGAGGAGGAGGAGGAGGAAGAGGAGGTGGTGGTGGTGTCCAGCATTCTGACCATATTAAATTTAGCACAAAAAGAGATAGAGGGGTTGGTTTGTTGTTGGGGGGGGGACTGCCTTTGACTGCCAAGCAAGGGAAAGACCAGAAGGAATGTTCAGGATTCACGTACCAAGTGAGTCTCATCACTGACATAGGTTTGTCATTGGAATTTGGAATGTTGTCCACAGTTTCATTTCGTTCCATCAACGTTTATTTAAACGCTGCTAAATCTTGACGCACTGGATTTGAAAAATTCCTCATAAAGGCATTTTAAGAAGGAAAGAGAACGCTGCTTTCCATTCTTATAGAATGGGTAAATCGCGTTTGATATCAGGAACTGGTAACAGAATAATTAAATAGTTACACTTGGCGTTAATGAACTATATTGAAACATGGTACAAGACGCCACTCATGCTTTATGAATTATTATTATTATTATTATTATTATTATTATTATTATTATTATTATTATTATTATTATTATTATTATTCAGACAATGAAACCTATTCATATGGAACAAGGAGCCTACCAAAGGGGCCACTGACTTAAAATTCAGGCTTCCAAAGAATATGAAGGTGTCCATCAGAGAAGTAAGAGGAAGTCAAAGGAAAGACAGAAAGAGAGAATGTCGTCACTGGCTCAAAGCTTCTATAACTTGAGGAATTCCCCGGTACAATTCCTTCGAAGTTTTAGGCCTCTCTCTATATAGTGGTTTGTATCAAACATTTCTTCCAAGTAAGTCATTCATGTAGGTCATTTTTTTTTTACTTCAAGGGATCATCCATTTCGATTCAAGTTTCAGTGCATCCATAAAGACAATTCGATACAGCTCATGGTCATTGACAAGCTCAGTCAAGTCATTACTAAAAAAAAAAAAAAATAGTAGATTTTATTACTGACGCTAAATCCAAATAGTTTCATAGATCAGCAAACCGAATCATCTCTCAGCTGAGAACTGAGAAGCGTCTGGAGTAGACATTGTCGTCAGCCAGCTTTTAGGAACCATTTGGCCGAGCCTCTAAATCTAGTCATTTTTTCATTTCGTAAAATAGTATACCGGAATCAGTATGTAACTTAAATATAGCCTTAGAAACTTAAACTTGCGAAGTCAACGCAGTAAGTTAAGTTTGCGCTATCACATTAGTGGAATTCCTCCTGGGCCTCTGGAGGCTCATAGGGCAGGTGCTGATCTCCTGTTTCTTAGGCCGACAGCCAGTGGGGGACAGGTCCCATTAGAATCCCGCAATTATTAAGAAAAAAAAATTCCCAGAGAAATGACTAAATAAGAGTTTCATTTTTGTCAAAGGCGCTGGATACTTAAATGACGTCAAGTTCGATTTAGTTGCAAGACAAATGTTTGTATAAGCGTCGCATGGGCGCCTTTATATACACACACACAAGTGCAACAATTTTCATGATCAATGCCGTAAAAGTCTGAAATGATCAGTTTTAGTGTTTAAATTGTTTGTGTGGAAACGAACTGGGTTGTGTCAAATGGACTTTATAGATAGGTGTGCTCAAACGACTTCTTCACGTTAGACGAAAACGATGCAGGAGGAGGAGGAACAACAACTGGGCATCAAAATGAGTAAACGGACCTCCTGCCGTTCTTCTGCCGTTAAGAATGCAATACTAACCAACACCGAAATAAGTCTGGGCACCAGTACACGACTGAACTCGGTAAGTAATGCCTACAGTGCACCGCGTGAGGTGCACTGGCGGCATTACTTAATAAGGTTTTTTGCAGCGTCCCTTCAACCCCTAGCTGCAACCTCTTTCATTCCATTTACTGTCCCTTCATTCATATTCGCTTCCTTCCGTCTGACTTTCCACTCTCTCTAACAATTGATTGATAGTGCTTCAACTGCGAGAACCTCCTCAAAACTTTCTAAACTCTGTTTTCCTTTCAGCGCTGAATGACCACATAGGTCCCAGTGCTTGACCTTCCACCTAAATTCCATATTGCATTCCATTCGAATCAAGAGTAGATGTGAGTGCACAAATATCTACGTCCCATGAAAAAATCCCACAGATCTTCTGTGCTATAACCACTGACTGACTATACTGAAGGTTGTGTATAGTCATTACTATGTGAAAGCACGACCCTCAAGATAGGAAGATATGAATAAAACTGACACAGGACAGAAGAAGTCTCAACTCTTCAACAGAATGTCATCTTAAACATTTACACAGTGACAGAGAGGGTCAGGAAGGAACATTGTTGTGAACCCAGTTCCATTCAAGCTCTGACTCAGATTTCATACTGAATATTAGGTTTGTCGTTCCGAGTGTATTTTAAGCAGATATTTATCCAGTACCTTTGATTTGTTGACAAAACCTGTTTATGAAAGTAAGGTTGGTCAAGTGCTTTCATGTCAAGTGCACTGAAAAGGATATCAACTGGTTTCTGAAGGTCATTGTTGTTTCTTGTGAAGGCTTCCTTCCTTCCTTTCTTCCTTTCTGCCATTCTTGGCCTGATCAGCCAGAGGTCTTCAGTGAGACCACAGTTACTCAGAGACTCCCACTATGTCGTTGATATGACAGCATCTCAATATTATTATTATTATTATTATTATTATTATTATTATTATTATTATTATTATTATTATTATTATTATTATTATTCAGGAGATGAAGAACCCAATTCATATGGAAGAAGAGGCCCACCACAGGGGCCATCGACTTGAAATTCAGCTTTCCAAAGGGTATTTAGGATTTCATTCGAAGGGAAATGCAGACAGAGGAGATCAGTTATTAGAAAAAGAGATCAGTTAACAAATAAATATATAAATGAAAATGTAAGTAAATGATTAAAATCCCATCTACCTGCTCTCCCTTAGTATCCACCATATTGGCTGAAGGGTAAATAAATCATATTATTTTACCATCAACCTCACTCCCTTTGTTACTCAGCGATCGAAGGTAAATTGAGTAAGTATTCCTCCTCCTCCTCCTCCTCCTCCTCCTCCTCCTCCTCCTCCTCCCTTTGTGATGGTGAGATTGAATCGAGTGAATCCAAAGTCTTTGCTGTGATTTGAAGTTCTTCTGGCGGCTGATATTTTTATTTAGGAATCATCTTCTTTATTCTGTGGCAGTTTAACATGACAGCACTGCGAATGTTGGTGCCATTTCAGTTTTTAGTTTTCTGATAAGAAGCCACAGTACTGTGCTGGCTTTGTCTGTCCGTCCGCACGTTTCTGTCCGGCCTCAGATCTTAAAAACTACTGATGAGGCTAGAGGGCTGCAAATTGGTATGTTGGTCATCCACCCTCCAGTCATCAAACATACCAAATTGCAGACCTCTAGCCTCCTCAGTAGTTTTCATTTTATGTCAAAGTTAGCCATAATCGTGCTTCTGGCAGCGATATGGGATAGGTCACCACCGAGCTGTGGTTAAAGTTTCATGGGCTGCGCCTCATACAGCATTAAACAGAGACCACCGAAGATAGATACGATGCCATTCCCTTCTTCCTCATCCTTTTACTGTACCTCCCTTCATATTCTTTCTTCCATCTTACTTTCCTTCTCCCTCTCCCGACAATTGTTCCATAGTGGTGCTTCTTCTTCTTCTTCTTCTTCTTCTTCTTCTTCTTCTTCTTCTTCTTCTTCTTCTTCTTCTTCTTCTTCTTCTTCAGCTGCTCTGAGGGTTACCTCCTCCTCCTCCTCCTGTTACTTCACCTTTCAAACCTTTTACTGTCAATTTCCGTTTCAGCGCTGAGTGACCTCATAGGTCACAACACTTGGCCTCTGGCCTAAATTCTATGGTCTCTCTCATTTCCTTTTCCTTTTCCTTTTCCGTCTTCATTTTGTTAAGACTGAAACTCTACTCTCTCTCTCTCTCTCTCTCTCTCTCTCTCTCTCTCTCTCTCTCTCTCTCTCTCTCTCTCTCTCTCTCTCTCTCCGACTAAAGCATCGTTTCCTTCCCAGACCCTTCTGCTCTACTCACTGGAACTGGCTGCAGCAACACTTTCTCTTCCTGACTGACTGACTGACTGACTGACTGACTGACTGACAGCCTCTTTGTTCTCTGTCTTGTTTCCTCTTACTCGTCTACTTGTCTGTCTGTCTGTTTGTCTGTGTTACGGGCTGCCCAGGTGAAACAGCCCGGCGACAGACGAGAACAGACTCATTTATCACTATTGCAATTTGCTTAGTTTTTTTTTTGGGGGGGGGGGGGGTGGATGGGGGTGGGAGGTTGTTTGAGAGGAATATGGATGAAACCTCCCACCCCCACCCGCTTCCAACCCTCGCCTAAATCAAGTGGTTTTATTATTGTATCAATTCTGGTTCAAATGCGCACACAGGAGCTGGAAGCAGACCTGAAGGTACAGTGAGCAACTAAAGGTAGTTTTGTCTACCACTCACTCACTCTCTCACTCACTCTGTCCTCATTATGACCTTATGCCCATCGTAAGTGCTGAAGGCTTTATGTAGGAGACGAAAATAGAAAGCTTGAATGATACAATTCCTGGGAGCATAAGGGGGGGGGGCGGCTGTGTGTGAAGGTGGAGGAGGGGGATGACTTACCTTTCAGGAATCCTAAGATGCTAAATTATGCTTCGCTTCTGTGTAGGTCATAGTCAATAGAAATAAATCTTAAATCATTAGATGCAGAGAGAGAGAGAGAGAGAGAGAGAGAGAGAGACCGGCCTGTTAAATGCTATCTATTTTTTTTCAAGTAATTAGGTAAAAACAGGAAAGCCAAAATAAAATGTAAAACCTTGGGTTTTTCCTAATTAATTGAATTTTTATTTTATTTATAAATGGTTTGTTTAACCAGACCTCTGAAAAACAGATACTGAACATTTAACAGTCTCTCTCTCTCTCTCTCTCTCTCTCTCTCTCTCTCTCTCTCTCTCTCTCTCTCTCTCTCTCTCTCTCTCTCTCTCTCTCTCAGCCAATCAGGAGTTGCTTTCGCCTCTTCAGTTCGAAGGGAGTTGCATGGACTCTTGTGATTGGCCAAAAGCATTCTGGATGGTTTTCAGTCGGACTGTAGCATTAGCTCCGTTGAGCCACGTTTGTTTGTGGCCTCCGTCAATGTGGGTTTGTGACAACGAGACTCCTAATGATCGAGGATATGAATGAGCGTTGACTGAGGTGAGTTAATTTATCTGTAGTGGTTGAGAACTCCGCGAACCTAGGCACGTCAGAAGCGTAGTTTTTGGCCACACACAAGTGGTGATTCGTTCTAGTCAGAGGTGTGTACACTATTTCCGTGAGAGGCTTGTCAGTGTTGCTCTTCAAAGGCCTCTGGTGAGGAATTTGATCCCACTATGAGAGGATGTGACAGTGTGTTCCCGCTGAAGGACGCTGACTTTCTTGTGGTTTATATTAAACGACCTGCTCTTGCTATAGATAAATGCCAAAGCTGAGGAGGATCCCGAGACCAGGCCAGAGGAGGAGAGTGCCAGAGTAGTCTGGGTCAAGTTTGGCATTCAGCCATGAGTGTTGCATAGCCGGTCATTATAGAGGGATGAATAAATTTGTTTTTATTTAGCATTTCCCAACGTTTTGTGAGAGAGAGAGAGAGAGAGAGAGAGAGAGAGAGAGAGAGAGAGAGAGAGTGTGTAATTGTTGTTGTGAGTGGTTCGGTTGTTGGAGTTCGTTTATGGCGCTGTCTGTCTGTCTGTCGGGAGTTTTTCGGTTTTGGGGAAGTCTTGGGCAGTTGAGGTCCAACCTTGAAAGTGAACGGGGAGTTCGTCTGTTTTTTGGGACCACATTAATGGTTCATGTGTTTCTTCTTTTTTTTGTTGGTTCGTTGTTGGTGGAGGGTCGGTTAAGGTTTTTGTTTCGTGGGTGTGTGCTGTGATTGGCGACCGTGGACCTTATCCATCTCCAGCAACCGAAGATCAGGGTGAGTGTTGCGTGTTGTGTTGTTTGTGGGTGTGAATTCCGCCACATAATATTTGGCGCCCAACGTGGGGCAGCTGGTATTGCAGCTGCAATTGAGGTTGGTGGCTGGTAGTGTGACTGAAGAGAAGTATGGAAGAGGAACTGGTGAGGTTGCGAGAGGAGAATACGTGGTTGAGGGGTGAGAATGAGAGATTGAGGAGTCAGTTGGAGGAGATGGGGGGAATGCTAAGAAGTGCAAAAGAAGAAATGAAAGGGGAGATGAAAGAGTCAGAAGAGAGAATGGAAGAGAGGGTGGATAAAAAGTTGGAGGGAATGATGAAAAGTGTGGAAGAAATGATGAAAGGTATGTTCAAGGGTGTTTTTGGAGAAGGGGCTGTTGGAGGCAGGTCCTCTGGAACGCGTGAAGGGGCAAGAGAGAAAGAAAAGGAGGAAGAAGTGAATGGAAGCGTGAGTGATGAAAGTGATATGGGAATAGGAAGTAAGAAACGAGGGAACGAGAGGCAGGTTAAGGAAAAGGGGAATGAAAAGCAAGGGAAGGAACAGAGGGAAAGTAAGGATAAGTCAGGGGAAGAAAAAGGGAAGAAGGGAAAGGGAAAGGAAATTGGTAAGAAGGGTAAGGAAGTGGGAAAGGCAGGAAAGAAGGGAGAGGGTGAAGGCAGTAGTGATAGTGAGGTGGATGGAGGTGAGTGGATAAAAGTGGATAAAAAGAGGGGGAAGAAGAGTGTAATGAGTAATATGAATGTCAGTGCGGAAGTGGACTCTTTGTATTCGGAAGAGGGTATGAAAGGACAGAGTGAAAGTAGCGAAAGTGAGAGTGAAAGTGAGAAAGAAGTGAGAAAGGCTATGTATGTGAGGGAGGTACCCCGGTGTGAAAGGTATAATGAGTATGGAAGTAGGGATGTGCATGATTTCTTTAGGGAGTATGAAAGGTTTTGTCAGGATAAGTATGGGGAAAGTAAGAGAGTGTGGGCACGAGAATTAGGAGAATATTTGACTGGGTTTTTGCTTGATATGTATGGGTTATTATGAGTGTGGGAGATGTTGAGTATGACAAGGTGAAAGCTAGACTAGTTGAGCAAGCGAGGCGTATGAAAGCGAGTGTTAAGTATAAGAGGAAGAATGAATTTGATGAGGCAAGAATGAAAGCTGGGGAAACCTTGTCACTGTATGCTTGTAGGCTGGAGACGTTGGCAAGGAAGAAGTTTGGGGATGATGGGATAGATGAATGTAAGGAGTTAGTACGGAAGTTGTTAGGGACAGTGCCAGATGGAGCTAGAGAATTTGTGAACTTGAAGTGGAAGGAGAAGAAAAGGTGGACGAATGAAAGGTTGACTTGGGGAGAAATTTTGGAAATTGTAGAAGATTATGAGCTTGACAGGGTTATAAAAGAGAGCAGAAGTGTAAGTGTAAGGGCTGGGGTAGATGAGAGAGTACCAGAGTTTGGAAGCTTTAGGGATGCAGTGTTGAGGGGCCCAATGAGAGTGGCCGATAGTGTAAGAGATAGGAGTGTAAGAGCAAGTAATGTGGAGGTGCCAATGAGGATGAATGGTGGGTTTGTAAGGGAACAAGGGGTTGGACAGGTTAGGAATAGTAGTGTACAAAGGGGAAGGTCGATGAGTGGAAGTCGAGCGAAGTGTTTTAGATGTGGAAAGGAAGGACATACAAAGAATGAGTGTAGGTGGGCTTTGGGAGCGTGTTTCGGGTGTGGGCAACCGGGACATTTGGTAAGGGAGTGTACGAAAGATAGGGGGGTTAAATGCTACAGGTGCGGACAGGTGGGTCATATTGCTAATGGTTGTAGGGGAACCCGAGTGAATGTAATATGTGGCAACTGTGGTAAGAATGGGCATTATGCGAGAATGTGTTTAGAACCGAGAGCGAAGTGTGTCGAATGTGGAATGGAAGGGCATGTATCAAGTGTATGTAGACGAAAGAGGGTGACTGTGACAGCGAATTCGGGAAACTGAGTGTGAAGGGGGTTCAAATGGGTGGATCCTCCAGGATGCAAGCGGTGCGTGTGATGCATGTACGTGAGGGGTTGTTGCATGAAGATCAGCAATTTGTTTTGATAGAGTATGGTAGAAAACGTAAGAAAGGGAAGAATGTAAGTAAACTGAATGGTCGTAAGTTGTGTGATAGGGGTGTGAGTGCCAAAGTGAAAATGAGTGATAAAGCGTGTAATACGGATGAATGGGATGGTATGAATAGAACGTATAGCATATGCGGGTTTGATATAACTAAGTTGACTGAACGTGTAGGGGTTAGTGAACGGTTGGAGGTGAGCGAAAGTGTAAGAGTAAGAGAGCGTAGCAGTAATATGCGAGTGATTGAAAGCATGAATGAATCGTTGCAAGAATTGGAAAGGTCAATGAGCGAATGGGATGGGTTAGTTGAAGAATTGGGGGAGGTATTTGGGAACGAGTTAGAGGGTATAGATGAGATTGTGGATGAAATTGAGAGTGGTAATAGTGAAGAAGATAGCGTGAATCTGAGAGAGAATGGAGGAGAAGATGTGAGTTTGAATGTTGCTAGAAGAGAGAATGATTCTGAGAGAATGATTGCGTGCCCGCGAACGCGATCTAGAGGACCTGCTAGTGAGCATCCGTGGGTGTTGCGTAAGGCGATTTGAAAGAGGTGTGAAAGGTGTTGGTTGGGAAATGCTAAAAAGGGAGGAGAAATATAGAGGGATGAATAAATTTGTTTTTATTTAGCATTTCCCAACGTTTTGTGAGAGAGAGAGAGAGAGAGAGAGAGAGAGAGAGAGAGAGAGAGAGAGAGAGAGAGAGAGAGTGTAATTGTTGTGAGTGGTTCGGTTGTTGGAGTTCGTTTATGGCGCTGTCTGTCTGTCTGTCGGGAGTTTTTCGGTTTTGGGGAAGTCTTGGGCAGTTGAGGTCCAACCTTGAAAGTGAACGGGGAGTTCGTCTGTTTTTTGGGACCACATTAATGGTTCATGTGTTTCTTCTTTTTTTTGTTGGTTCGTTGTTGGTGGAGGGTTGGTTAAGGTTTTTGTTTCGTGGGTGTGTGCTGTGATTGGCGACCGTGGACCTTATCCATCTCCAGCAACCGAAGATCAGGGTGAGTGTTGCGTGTTGTGTTGTTTGTGGGTGTGAATTCCGCCACATCATGTTGAATTTCAACTTGTTAATTCTAAGTACTAGCTCCGCGCCTGTTTTTACCTTGGAAACTGGTTTTTTCTACACTTTTAGGGCTTCTGATACTGGCGGTGAGTGTGTGTTGTCGGCCAACTGTTATTTGCCCCCTAACTCTACTCAGGTCAGTAGTAAAGGGGGACTGTGGGAATTCTGGGTTTTCGGTGGGGGAGAACACAGAAATGGAGCAGACATGTTATGTTGAGGAGGCGCCCTCTGGAGGGGAAAAACGAGAGGGAGCCATTCGCCAACAGGAGGGAGTGAAATGCATTTCGCCGTGTTTGGTACTGGCGTCAGGGGGTTCGGTTGTCCCTTCGCCATGTTTAGTGCTGGCCCGGGCGCCTACCCATACGTTAACAAGCTATTGCACTTGCCGGACGGGACATGAGCCGTTCCAAACAGACGTACCCGTGCTCTGGCTTGTGAAGATCGCGTTTGGAAACCCCTTGCTGGATGGACTTCAGGGGTTAATTACAGGTTAATTACATTCGTGCGACAAAAATTGAAGATAAATCCGTAGTTAGCAAACTGTAGACAAAGTCAAGTTAGAAGGAAATTGCTGCCGCGGAGCTACTACTTAGATCTACCTTCAACTTGAAGAGCGGCGCTTTAGTGCCGTATGCATGGAATCAAATAGTTGTGAATGGAGTTCATAACTTGTTAGGCTAAATTGATCAGGTCTTGCAAGCAGAAAATCCTTAGGCAATGGCGATTTTGCTTTATAGACTCTGTGGCGTTGTGGCGCCTTATGATAACCGGTTGCATTCAGGCATCCCGCAATGTCCGCTGTAATTTGCCTGAGAGGAGGAACGGCAGGCAGCGTAGAGGAAGGGCCATTCTATTTAAACTCAACTTGTCATCAGTCAATATGCTTCGTGCCCCTCAAAACTCCACTTACGTAATGATGGTTGGTCATTATTGTGAAGCTCAGTTTTAGAAAGATTTTGGGGTCAGGGGAGGGCGTATTGCATAGGGCGAGTTTAAGAACCATTTTACCCACATCGTAAACTTCTGAGATATTTCAGCGCAGTGTTTCACGACCAATTTCTAGAGACGCCAACTGCTTCAGTCTCTCAAAGGTCAAAATCTCTGAGAACTCTGTAATAAGAGTCTGTGAGGTTCCTTCATAAGGTCACTTCTTCGTTGTTGTCGTTGCTCAGTGAAGAAGACGGCCTTGTGGCAGCGCTGGACCTTATCCGTATGAGCAGCCCCTAAGTGTTAAAAGGATCTTTGTTCAGGAAAGGAAATAAGAAGGGCAGGATTCCCATTCCTTTGCAGAGTCCTCCTGCCCGTCCGCTGAAAAGGCAGTGAAAAGACAGCGATAATGGGGAAGTGGGTGAGAGTGACGCCAGGCATAAAGGAAAGTTTTCATTTGCAAGAGAGTTCTGTAGTGAGCAGATTCATTCACAGTAGAGGTGGTATCACAAGTCCAAGATGGATACTTAGGCAAAACAAAACATCGTGGGTGTTATGTTTTGCTGGCCAAAAATTTAGTGGAAGTCTGAATGCTGTTGAGTCATGATGTGATTCGGTTTTTGTAGTTTTCAGGGTTATTATTATTATTATTATTATTATTATTATTATTATTATTATTATTATTATTATCATTATTATTATTATTATTATTATTATTATTATTATTATTATTATTATTATTATTATTATTATTATTATTATCCAGATGATGAAACCTTTTCATACGGAACAAGCCTACATTGACTTGAAATAAAAGCTTCCAAAGAATATCAAGGTGTTCATTAGGAAGAAGTAAGAGAAGGTAAAGGGAAATACAGAAACAAGAGATCCCACTCATTAAAAAAGAAAAACAATAAATAGATAATGTATTGAAATGCAAGGAAGGAGAGTAGTGTTAGGGTAGTAATGCATTGCATCTTCGCTTGAACAACTTCTGAAGAAGAAGTAGTTCCAATTGCACGACATCCTATTCAAGGCAGCAATGGAAAGAGGTCTTATGGAAACAAGCACACGCCAAGGCTGTATCCAGGAATCCGGTGGGTGGGGGAGGCGGGGGTGGGTGGGGGAAGAAAACGTCTGCTGAAGGTCCCGTAAAAATCTGGATTGCTTTTGAAAATTCTGGCCGCAATGTCAAGGAATAGCCCCCTTATTCTATTGTGACAAGTTGAATTTGACATAACTTGATTTCTATACAGCATACTAAGATGCTTATGAATCAGTCTTGATGCAGAAGAAAGGTTTTGAATGAAATGTTCTTCGGCGGGATATAATGATCGAACATAACAGTCGATGCTATGGAAATGGAAAGGAAATTTACGGAGCTTCCGCTTCTGTTTCAAGGCTGTTCTTCATTCAGGCCTTTCAAATGAATCAAGGCTGTTCTTCATTCAGGCCTTTCAAATGAATCAAGGCTGTTCTTCATTCAGGCCTTTCAAATGAATCAAGGCTGTTCTTCATTCAGGCCTTTCAAATGAATCAAGGCTGTTCTTCATTCAGGCCTTTCAAATGAATCAAGGCTGTTCTTCATTCAGGCCTTTCAAATGAATCAAGGCTGTTCTTCATTCAGGCCTTTCAAATGAATCAAGGCTGTTCTTCATTCAGGCCTTTCAAATGAAGGAAGATAGGTGTGTGTGTGTGTGTGTCACTGTGGAGGAAGGCGCTGAGACTAACCATGGTACAGTAGTGCCCCTCTTAATCCCTAGAGACTGAGGCCGTATGGACGGACACAGAGAGACCTCATGGCAGCGTGCACGTTTTCTGGCAATTTCTATCGCGCGTTTTTCTTTTTTTATATTTGAAGCATCTTTTAGTTCATACTTAATTTTCTATTCGTAATTTTAATTTCAATTGGAACCTGATAAGTTCATTCTATAATCCTTTATCTTCGCTATCAGGTTTTCAGTTCCAACTGCAAATTTTTCACGGGCAAAACAGTCTATGTTATTCCATGAGAGAGAGAGAGAGAGAGAGAGAGAGAGAGAGAGAGAGAGAGAGAGAGAGAGAGAGAGAGAGAGAGAGAGACTGTTAAAAGCTCAGTATCTATTTAAGTAATTAGGTAAAAAACCACGAAAGCCAAAATGAAATGTAAAACCGTGTTTTTTCTTTCCTAATTACTTGAAATTGACAGTGACATTGACGGGAGGGGAGGGGGTGGGGCCTTCTCTTTGAGTCTGTCTGGCAGTGAACGGAAAAAGTATAAATACTATTCACATAAGGAACATCGTCACTGTTTAAAATGCAACGCCATTTTCATTCACTTTGGGGAAGAGAGACATCATCGAGCGACAACAACAGTGAGGAAGAGCCTTTGTGCTGAAGGGGCTGCTTTTCCGCTCGATGGAATGTTGCCTCTGGCCGCCTTTCTTCACTTCCAGAGATCAGAGAGTGGCCGAGTGCGACACCTCCTTCCCCTTCTGTTGGGGGGTTGGGGGAAGGGTTTCCACTTCTTGGGAAACAAAGTGTTGAGTTATCAATGAAAGACCCGGAGCTGTTGTAGCCGGCATCTTTTGTTATTTCGAATATTTGCCGGGTTGTTCTCGCTGACTGTGGCCACCGAGGGAGCTGTTTCATCGCAGAGTCAAGCTCCTCGAAATGCAGTCGTGTTATATTGAAAGGACCCCCTTGCCTACACTGACAGTAACGACACTAGTTTATGCCCCCTGAAATAAGTCCCTATATATATATGTGTGTATATATACATATATATACTGTATATACATATATAGATAGATAGACATTTCAGAAAATAATGAAGACGAGAAACAGAATTAGGAATAGAAAGAAAAGGCAGTCATTATTTTGAGAACCTTCCTGAGAGAGAGAGAGAGCAGTCCTTTCCAGGGCTCTTGATGCAAGGCCAGGTCTTCAGGAGGGGCTCTTCTGCATCACCCTACAAACAAAACAGTCCTTATTATTATAAGGAAATTAAATAAAAAAAATTATGACAACCCTCTCAGCAAATCCCCTAAAATACTAAACAGTAAATAAAAATACTGTGCTTGGATTGAGAATTATATGTAAATCAAATAATAGATTTCCCAAGAGGAAAGGATATGAAAATTATAATGCACACACACATACGTATATGTATATATATATATATATATATATATATATATATATATATATATATATATATATATATATATATATATATACGTATGTGTGTGTGTGCATTATACTTTTCATATCCTTTCCTCTTGGGAAATCTATTATTTGATTTTACATATAATTCTCAATCCAAAAACATAGTATTTTTATTTACTGTTCAGTATTTTAGGGGGTTTCCTGAGAGGGTTGTTATAATTGTTTTATTTAATTTCCTTATAATAAGGACTGTTTTGTTTGTAGTGTGATTCAGAAGAACCCTAGCCCGAAGACCTGGCCTCTATTCCGTCTTACATCAAGACCCCTGGGAGGGAAGGACTGCTCTCTCTCTCAGGAAGGTTGTCAAAATAATGACTGTAAGTGTCCCTCTGATCATTTTGATTTGTTTTGCCATCATTTTCCGAAATATCAGCTTGTGCATTTGCTACTAACAACCGAGCCTCTTATGTATTATGTTTGCTCTTATCTGTGTATCTGGATGTGTCTGTTTCTCACATTATTCATCTGAATGATTTTCTTTTTAGGTGCTGAGCCTACAGTACAGTGGAAGTTGCACAGCTCTCCGGCTTCTATCCCGTCGTTCAACAAGAAACTTGCTGCCTAAAGTGAGTCTTCCTGTGGCTGTTTTTGACCTTTTTTTCCCTCATTTATATATTAAGAGGTCTGCTGCTCACTTGCTTTGGGACACATAGGTATGAAATGCTGTTACTCTTTTGCATTGGGCCACACAGGTAAGAATCATGTGGCTCATTCTCAGTTTTTTTTAGGAATAACGATACACTTACACTGAGGGTGCCTGTCCCACGCTCCTCATAACTTTCAGTGCCACATTTTGGAAGAGCACAAGACATCCATCACAGTATCTAGTCATTCAGGGAGTGACTTGATGTCTTCATTACTTTTGCCAAGGTGTATTTTTTTTTTTTTTTTTTTTCGTCTGTTGGTTCACAAGTTGACTAAAAACTGAGTGGATTTTTGTGGTAATTTTACCAATAAAAGGCTGGCGGCTTTGCTAGCAGCTCATGACTAGACTCTGGGAGAGATAGGAAAAACCTTTTGAGGAGAAGGGACCTCCTGTGGGGGTCAACATGACCAGAGAGTCTTTAAAACAGCGTCTCTTTCTCTGCCCCAGAGACATTCTTGGTCGAGGTGTGGACTGACTACGCACAGTCATGGCGCCTGGCTGTCCTGACCAGCCTCTCCTGTTGTTGTCATGTCTCTCTAAATATCAAATATTTTTGGATATTAAAATAATAATATTACCAAGATGATGACGGTGGTGGCTGGGTTTTTGTTAATTAGGCTGCCATTACGCAAATAGGAAGTTGATCCCGTATGTATCCAGGTGAGGACATGAACAGGTTTTAAAGGTACAGAGTGCAGTGACTTGTAGTTAGTTACCACCTTTGTTCTGTAGTGATAATTGCAGAGCATTGCTGTAATATTCTCTCTCTCTCTCTCTCTCTCTCTCTCTCTCTCTCTCTCTCTCTCTCTCTCTCTTGGCAGTTTCAGCATAATTGTGTTGATTTTGGTTTGCAGTTTCAAACAAAAGTGGTGCGCTTGAATTTCCTGATACTTACAGGAGCGTCTGTAATTGCGTTTCAGAATTCAGTGCGCCCCTTCCACAGATGACTGAATGGAATTGTTTTAGGTTAAAGTTTTGAGTAAATCTTTGAGGCTGATTGTTATCGACAGGTATGCCAACAGCCTGGATCTCCGGAGAGTCAGTCCAGAAGCATTTTTGTGAAATTTAGGAGCTTCATTTCATGCGAGCTTTGTATTTTGAACCAGCTTATTTCGACATTTTAGTTGATGACAATCTCTCTCTCTCTCTCTCTCTCTCTCTCTCTCTCTCTCTCTCTCTCTCTCTCTCTCTCTCTCTCTCTCTCTCATCAAACTACTACTAAAAATATATCTCTGCTGTAGCTGTACCCCATACTACTGTAGTCAATGAGAATCTGATATATAAAACCTTTGTCAAATGTTTGTCAGAAACATGAGATTGTATTATATATAATGACATAATTTTATGACTAGGGAATGTCGTCAACATAAATGGAACCGTCTAATAAAAAGCAAAATATTGTCAACTAGATTTTGGCGTTGTTGCAGTCTAAAAATCGAAGTGATTTCAACCACTCTGAGATGATGTCTCCAGCTTCCTACAGTAAACTTTGTTCATTTTGAGCACCCGCTGATATACCTTGAGAACTGTAGCTTCATCTAACTGACCACATCAAGTGTGTCACTGGTAAACAGTTATCTTTCACCAATTAGGAAACCAGATATTCAAGGCTGAATAATTTTTTCAGGATTATTCTCCAATCTGAGGATTCTGAATCCTGATACTTCAGCTGGAATATGGATTTACAGTGTAGAAGTGACTGTATTACACACACACAGCAAGTTTTGGGAACAGACCCGAGTGAATCTTTATCCAAAATCCTCAATTAGGACCAACCTTATCACTATTCAATAGAACTGCCCAATCTTCTTAACCTAACTCAGCTTAACTCGAATCTTTCAAAGATGCAAGATGAGCCCTGGAGGGCTATCAATCTTCAACCTGGTTTAAGGCAGGGAAAACTGTGCTAAGTATTAGTATGCATTATCCCAAGGTAAGGTCAGCTCAGCCCAGGATGAATGACCCAAATGTGATTTGAAGGTAAAGCACCTTATCCAGTTTAGGATAGATTTTGCTATGAGAAAGGACCCTAGGATGTTTTGTTAAGGATCCAGGGCATGGTGAATCCTTCTGAACCAAGCTAGGACTGGATAGTAGATCCTTTGAGAGTTGGCTAAGTAGGAAAGGATATATTAGTCAGGATGGTAGATGTTTTGGGAAAGAAGAATCTGATCAGTCTTGTTTGTCCCAATTTAAGTTACGTTATGGCAAGATAAATTGCGTAGGCTTCAAGCAAAATTGGGCTATAACCTATTCATATACATCAAGTGAAATTGGTCCATAACCTATTTTATAAACATCAAGTGAAATTGGCCTATAAACTGTGTAGAAACAAGAAGTCACTGGCTATAACCATTAGTTTCCTTGACTGTAAGGTCTATAGTTAAAGTCTTAGAATGTTAAAATATGAGAGAAAGGTGACTTTGCAAATATGATGGACAGGTGATGGAAAGTGCTAAGCAATAAGACTGAAAGTAGGCTGTAACACTAGTAATAGGTGTATACAAATACTAACTCAGTCTTAAAGCTGAGGTTAACAATTCGAATGAATTGGTCTGACATCAGTGGTTTCTGTGACCTTTACAGACAGCGGCAGAATAGTGAGAGAATCCGTTTAGAAATGACCTCTCCGAGGTTGCCTCGAGTGCTCATATGCTCTCCTTACTTTACCTCGATGAGGTACTTATATTTCTTACTTCATGTGACTGCAACCCGCATCAAAGGATGACCACCAGATACCAGTAAATATGAATATATAGAATCACTCTTGAAAAAAAAGAGATTTTTTGTTGACCCTCAAGAAAAACCAGCTGTTACTTACTGTAAACCCCTTTTTGTAAGTGATCAACAAATGGAGTCTTCCATTAACGAAGAAGAACAATGGTACTTAACAGACACACAAAAGTCATCAGTAGAAATCCGAGTCTGATATTTGATGAATCTAAATAACGGAACAGAACAACGCTGAATTTTGTCCAGTAACTTGAACTGAAACGCTTTTATTATAATATATATCAAGAGTCTGAAAGAGAATTGCTGTTCCATGCAAGTTCACGGACCAGAAATTATGAACGGGTTAATATTCGGTGAAGATTCAGTCGAATGTTCACAGCATATTCACTCTATGAATACAATCCGAATATTCACTCTCCTTACGTGATAACAGTGAGGAATATTAATGAATATAGATTGCGCATTTTTGGGGAAAAAAACTGAGTATTTTAAAACCAACACTTCAAATGACATGGCTTCATTTCTGGATTATTCAGCATTGCAATGGCTCCCTTCACTCTCTCCGTTATTCTGTCTGTCACTCTCTCCTCCCATTTCCTTTGGGCTGCCTGTGCTCAGCCACATATTCTTCTCCCGCGCACCCTCCGCCCCCTCCCCCCAGGGGACATCGAAAACTCAAGAGTCGGTTTGCCAATGTTAAAAGCAAGATCTAAAACATTCCTGGGAGCTTGTTCCGGCCACCACCACCTCCTCTTCTTCCTCCTCCTCCTCCTCCTCCTCCTCCTCCTCCTCCTCCTCTTCCTCCTCCTCCGGCTGCAACCTCTGTTTACTCACACGAGAGACGGCGGAGGACACAGGAGACTAAGATTTCCCCCGAAGACATTCCTCCTTAGGAATCTGCAGAAGCTGTGAATACATCACAACTCCTTTTATCAGACACTTCCCTGCCTTCTCTATGAGAGAGAGAGAGAGAGAGAGAGAGAGAGAGAGAGAGAGAGAGAGAGAGAGAGAGAGAAATAAAGGCGACCCCATTGTCTTAGCATCGTATTATAGGACTGTGCTTAGACTTTTTTCTTAAACTGTATATCGACGAAATCCAGCATTTTTAACAAAAAAAATTTAACACGAGATAATGTGGCGCACCCTTTCGTAAGAGCCATCTCTCCCTCTGTAGGAGAGCTCTTCATCAGCTCCTCCTCAGTGGTCTGGTAAGACTAAGGTACACTTTCTTTTTTTCACGTGAAGACGCCATGACCACTCTTCTTCTTCCGCCGCCGGGCCATCGTGAAAACTTCGGTCAGAATGTCGTTTTATTTGCCAAGAGTCGTCGATAACATCCCAGTAGTGATTAACTAACAATCACATAAGGTTTCTCATAAATCATCATATATATATATATATATATATATATATATATATATATATATATATATATATATATATATATATATATATATATATATATATATAATTTCGAAATGTAGCACAAATTCTTTGAAAATCAGAAGTTTTCGTCTGGTGATGATATGCTTCCGATGTTGCCCCTCCCCCCTCGGACACCCCCAGGGGCTGAGTGCCCCTCTTTCCCTTTCTGTTATTCATTCATTCATTCATGAATTATTCATTAATAATCTCTTTGCACACTCAATCAAACAGAAGGATGATACAAAGAAAATCAAAACGATTTCAAGATGGACGCTGAGTGGTGATAAGCACATAGGTCTAGGTTTGGCAGTACGCCTTGTGGGTAACGATTTAGTTGATAGTAAAACATAAACCCCTAATTGTGATACAGTATTGGAGGGCAGAGGAGGCGTGGTGTGGACTGCAGCACTCAGTCACCCAGCAGGGACGAATGGGACCTTGAGTTGACCCTCTCACTGGCCAAATCCGAGTTTCCCTTGGCTCTCGTCATGCCTCGAGTTTTGTCCTGAAATTGATGTTTTTCGTGAATGAAGAGGCATCTGTTGATTGCAAGTGAAGGAATCCCTTTCCTGTACTATTCCTATTTAGGACATTTGAGGCACTTGGCCTTCACAGAGAGAGAGAGAGAGAGAGGGTCAAGTTAGAATCTGGTTGGATGCATGACGTCACCGGGAGAGCTTGGTGAAGATGTGTAAGTTTTATATATATAATGTTATGACAGATGTCACGTGAGAAGGGCAAATGGGTTAATGGGAACTCCATAATAAACGTATGACTTGCCATAGAAAAAACAGGAGAGAGAGAGAGAGAGAGAGAGAGAGAAAGAGAGAGAGAGAGAGAGAGAGAGAGAGAGAGAGAGAGAGAGAGAGAGACCCCTGATACTCGAGTCAGGATAAATAAAGACATTCTTTGACACGATTGGTGTTAGTGACGTCACTAAGTTATTGAGTTTTATTTTAGATATTGAAAAACTCCAAAAGCCTTATATGTTCCATTCAAGTTATTATAAAAAGCTATAATCATCAGTTATATATTGTTGAAGAATTGTTGAATGTGCTCAAGTGTATTTTTATTAGAAGACTTTGGGAGGAATCTACGGGAATAATCACCGGGTGCACCAGGTAAACACTGGCTTCGTTCTTCAATGTGTTACAGCCAACGGAAAACAGATATTAATATTACCTTTCAATCCTCTTCTCGTAAAATTGAAATAAATCCTTGACTGATATTTTTAAAGGTTATCTATAAAATCCAATGTATTGTAGCATAAAGGGAAATCACAGTGATGTACGAAGCGGCAACAGAATCCCGGGAGCTGTAACTTCATGAACGTCGCCATCCTCTCTCTCTCTCTCTCTCTCTCTCTCTCTCTCTCTCTCTCTCTCTCTCTCTCTCTCTCTCTCTCTCTCTCCACTCATACTTTTTCTTCCTTCCTTCCCGACACTTGTTCTTTTAAACCTTAAATGCTTTTAAATGATTAAAAAATAGGCGTTTGTTTTCCTAACAGGAAATTCTATTGAGACTGGCGAAAGGAATCGGGAAAATCTTCTTCTTCTTCGGCGTCACTTCCATTATTGGAACGATTCATCTCCTGAGTCTCTGGTCTCTTGTTGAAGCGTCGTGAATTTCGTAAATTCTCTTCTATTAACGAAGGGAAATCGGAGTATTCCCGTAAGTAATAATAGAGAAAGGTTTTAATTTAATATATAAATAGATACATAAGGAAATAGAGGTCTAATAAGAGAGATATGAGGCGAAATAAAAGGGCCTGCTACAGGAGCTGCCCCCGAGGCTCCTCTTCTTGTAGGGTGGTTGGCCTCTCACGGACATTTTATTTCATTAGAATAAAATAATAATAATAGTAAAGTGCTAAATGGGTTGAAATACCTACCATCGAAATACTGGGGATTGTAATATCTGATGCTCTCATAGGCCTCCTTTGGAAGAAACCAGGGTAAAATTTTATAAGTTTCCAACAAGACTCCAGCTATCAGCCATTTTTGCACGAAAAACCATTTTGAGTTTTTCATGCAAAAATGACTAGGGAATAATAGGGCACTAAACGAACCTTAAAATACCAATATAACTTCACCTACGGTAGGTGTGGTGACTGGTTACAATTTTGCTGTATTGGCTATGGAGGGGGGGGGGTATTCTTACCTTGTAAGTCGTAAATTTTCTGATTTTTTATTTATCATTTGCGCATAGTGTTTATGGGGTTCAAAATAATGAGAATGAAGAGCTGCTCTTTTCAAAAATGTAAGTCACAATTTCATAGTGTGTATTGGCAACTTATAAAATAATACCGAAAGGAGGCTCATATACAGTGAAGGGCCATGAGGGCAAATATATACCGGGAGGCCTCTGGAGTGCCACAAGGCGGTAGGAGGCTCCTCCTGGGTCCTTTGGCTTCGCCTCCTTTTGGCTTCTCCCTTTCTTCTCCTTTTTTCTCATTTTGGGGCCTTTGTTTGTACGTAATGGCCTGAATTTTGCTTGCTTATTTGGTCTTTTGTTTGGGTGAAAGGGTTAGGGAGCCTGCTGAGGCTGGGATCAGAAAGTGATGGGGCTTTCATCCTCACACATTTTGGTACGGGTAAGGTGCCCTAGGCTGCACCCTATTGGCAAGGGCAGGGCATGGTGCCCCATGGCAGGTTAGGTTAGGATTCCAGCAGGCTACAGTCTATCAATCATAGTCGAACTTTGGTTTGGTCAGGTCAGGTCAGGTCACAATGCCTTAGGGTGAGTCAGGTCAGGTCAAGCGAAGGTGTATTGTTGAAGTAGCCTGGGCTGTGCCAGGTTTGTTACCCATTGCAACACTGTTCTAAAATTGTTTATTCTTTTTGTTTAGGCTTGAGTTTTTCTTTTGTTTCTTTCCACCTTTACAGGCGAATTTTTCTTTTGTTTTTTTGAAATTGGCTCACTGTAGGCAGGCTAATAAGCTCAGGTGTTAGTCTATACAGTTATGATTTTAGAAATCCTATGTAGTTTTGATAAGCATAGCCTGACCATGCATGCATGTTCTGTGTGCCACAGGTTGTATTTGTTGGGAAATCTTTTGAACCAACTGTGTGTCTGGCCAGGCCCTTCAATTCCTTCATATCCTGTGAGGAGGCTGTAGGTAGCTCATGTCTCCCTTACAGTGACCTGTTTCTCTTGATTTTCTGCGTTGCGCACTTGGAAATGGTGTGGGCTAACACCAATTTATGTACAAGTACTACTTTCAAGGTTTTTTTATTTTAAGCACATTATTGGTGGGACCTTCCTTCGTCATTGCTTTGTCTAGGGCTTTTATATGTAATTGTGAAGGATATCTCAACCATTGTGCGTCTCACATAGCTTTTCATACCTCTGTAACCAGGTTAGGCCAGGTGAGGTCTGCTTTCCGTTGGTGTCATTCTTGCCACTGATTAACTGATGGTTGCAAATCAGGTTCTCTCACCGTCTGCTTGCATGAGTCTTTATACACATTTTGCTCTTAGAATTTGGAGTTTAAAGTATAATAATGTAATTTTCTGCATTCAGAGTCAAATGCGATGAATTTTTCTTTTCAGCATCTTCCATTGGGTGCCATGCATGATCCAGCTCCCTCAGTGTGTGTTGAGGGGTGGGGGGGGGCGAGGTCATTGTCCATTCCACGAACTTACTGGAGCCAAATAATAATGTCAGCAGATGCAGAAGACCCCCACCCACCCTTGGAATTGGGGATTCAGGCACTTGACAAAAGTCTTGTGGGACCCACTGAACTGGTCTAGCCTACTGCTGCCTTAATGTAAGTTTGAACTGAATTGCTACTGGAAGAAGAACTGTACTGCACAGACTACCAAGAAGGAGACATTTCTTGAATAGAACACTGTAAAGCTGGGACGAGACCACATCTAGGTATTAGAAAGGCCAGCGTTATATGATGTTAGTCAGTATTAACAAGTTTCTTTTTTTACAGGATTGCTAAAGCATCGTGACACAATACAAGACCAGTGGCCACGGAGTGGAGCTTGTAAGAGAGTATATAAGATTGGCGGATGAAGGTTGTCTGGAGGAAGTGGATGTACAGCACAGACACTGAGAAGTCTTCCACAGTAATGAGGTAGAAATGTAAATATGGGAGGTTTTGAATCGCAAACAGAGTTAGAGTCAAGTCCATAACTTCCATGACAAAGTTTAGGAGTTACTCGAGTCTTGTGGGCTGGAGTCAGGGCTAAGAAACCTAATCCCAAAAACAGCTTATTTAAAATTGAGAGGTCAGATTGCAGCTGAGGTTTTTTGGGTGTGCACATATTAGCTTTCTCAGTTTGATGCCTGTATTGCCAAATACTGTTCTTTATTCAGGTGTCCATCTCTTGTGATTGGACGTAATTGGTAGTGTTAGGTTGAATGTCCAGGGTTTTCGTGAACTTGGTTAAAGAGGGTGGGGGGGGGGAGTGGTTTGGACAGTTAGTTTTGGTCAATCAGTAAGTTAGATGAAGTGCAGGAAATGAGCTTACTGAAGCTGTATTTTTCTTGATATTGAAAGTTCCTGTAACAGCCTTGTTGTCTGTCAATGAATGAATATTCACTGCTGTACATATTCTTCAGTTCTGTTTTTTCTTTTTTGCAGATGGAGTGTGTGTGTGCAGAGACGCCGCATTTCCAGTTGGAACTGTAATTGAGACTGACATAAGGACTTTAACTTTCAAAAAGTGACTGCTGATTTAGGTTTGCATACGCAACTGTCCCGGTCAGTACTGGGAGGCATGAAGAGAATTTTAGGCTCCACTAATCAATCATGACCACTTTTTTTTAGAGCATTTTGCCATTAAATTTTCTTTGAAAGTCTTAAACATCACTTTGTGTCTCCTGGTTGGTGGCTTCTGCATGTGGAAACCTGGCGGTGGTACATATTAGAGGATCCTGGATCCTCTAATGTAACTGTAGCATGCAGCACCATTTCTTAAATAGGTGTTGCCCACCATTGATCTTCCTTTGACTAGACATGACTCTGACAATGTAGAATGCTGTTCATCCGTCCCAAAACTGGGGAAACAAGGAGAGGATCATACAGACGGGAGGGACATCTGTCAGCATGAATGAGGAAGCAAGCTGCTGGAAAAGGCTCATGAACAAGAGCCACTCCAACTAGGGATTAACTTGAGGAGAAGGTAACAAGGTATGTAGTTCATCCTACACTTGTCCTGGAACCTCCCCGTAGTTTTCCTGATTGTGCCTCTTCCGTTGCTTACTTTCTGGTCACTGTCTTTGTTTTGGTATTTGATATTTGGGTAATTTTATCTCCTTTCATTTGTTTGCAGCCTCTGATTCTGTAACAACATCAGGGTTCATCTTTATAGCTGTCGTATGGAGCTTTCTCAGTGGATTGTCAGTCAACCTTTTTCCTGCCTGACCAGGTACAATGTGTCAAATTAATGACTGTGCATTTCAG
Source organism: Macrobrachium rosenbergii (assembly GCA_039081455.1). Classification (NCBI taxonomy): domain Eukaryota; kingdom Metazoa; phylum Arthropoda; class Malacostraca; order Decapoda; family Palaemonidae; genus Macrobrachium; species Macrobrachium rosenbergii. The sequence goes on along the minus strand of JANJGK010004094.1, from coordinate 14,605 downwards.
TACTTTGTGAACCCTGCCACTGCACTGAATACTAGTTACCTCTTTTGCCTAGGCTGTGATAATGCAAGGTTCAGTTCTGAAATGTAAGGAATTTTGCTCTCTCACCTTCTCTTAGATATTAAACCTTTCAGATACATAGCTGTTAGTGGGCATAAAATGGTCGGGAGTAGGAAGTGTTCTGAAGCTGTCAATCTTAACTAGAAAGTTGCTGTAGGAAGGGGAGTCTGGTGAAAAGTATCACAGTTGCCTCAAGGACAAAACAGAGGTGGTAATGGAGTGTATGACATTCAACTTCATGACTGAAATATTGGACACTTGATGCCTTCAGTGGTAGATTTGGCGCTTGACACATTTTGATAAAGCTCTGAAGTCTGCTGCTGTCTTCTGCTTGTTCTCCTGTGAGTTTGTAGTCTCAGTGGTTTGTGTTGTTCTGGCGATGAATTTTTATTTATCAAGGATTGAATCCCCTACAGACTCCAGCTCTTATTGCACTTTCTTTAACTGAGCTCTAATGCTCTTTCTTTGACTCTGCTGTTATTGCTCCTTCTTGACCTGGAGTGTTTTCATTCTCATTGCCTGGAGCCCAGTGCTGTACACTACAGGAAGAGACCCAGGTAAAATTGTCCCAAGTAAAATTGTCTTGTCTGCCTTGAAGTTGCAGCTTGCCCATCACCTGAAGTAACTTCATTTTTCTTGTAAGTGTACCACAGGGTGGGTTGCTGTCTAGAGGGATTTGTACTAGACTGTCTGAGAGAGACAGGTGACTGGATGTTTGTTTGATTGCTCTTAAAGCTAGATCTATTCCCAAGATATCTTCCTGGGTGGTTGAGCAGCCATTTGCCATCCAGATGGAGAATTTGACTGGTTTATTATTCCTTGATTTCTTCTGTATAGAAGTTTTCTGTGAGTATTGTTGGTGTTTCATGTTGTTTTGCTGTCATCTTTGTCAACAAAGAGGTGGAAGAGGCAAGTGTACTTAGAGGAGGCGTAAAAGGGTATGTTTGTGTCTTGTTCCACGATGCTCTCACTGAAGATACGTCTCTTTGCCTTAATCCATCAACTCTTAGCTTGACCACAAGCTGTTGATATAAGGACCTTTTGGGTAACGTTAAGCTTCATGTACAGATCCATAATGTGTGCAATAACCAGCCAACATCTTTTCATAGACTTTCCTTCCTAACACTGCACTGGTGGCTGCTGCACTAAGTATCTTTTGTATAGCCTTGTTCTATATGATTTGTCGAACCAAGAGATTCTATTCCGAGTATGAATGAAGTAGTGCTGCTGCAGTCTTGGCCCCCGTTGATCCACATGCACACTAGATCTAAATTGTTGCACCCATCTACCCGTGGCATATGACTTTCAAGTGACTTCCCCCCTGTATGGAATATGTCAGTGGATCCTTTATGACTAATGTCTTGTGAGCAGTTGACAGTGCTATCACAAAGACTGAGGTTACTTCTTTGATGCTTTATAAGTGTTGCCTGGATAACAATGTCACTGGTATGCTGTGGAAGGGGGTTGGGATGTCTTCAATCTGAATTTGTCATGTCCATCAAGTTGAATGAGGGACAACACCATCTTGATATGTTCCAATGTGTGTGTTTCTCCACTTGCAGTATATTCCATCTCAAGTCCATCTCAAATCTGGTATATTCCTTCAATGTACTCAGCTCGTTTACAGTTCATAGTCTCCATGAGTTCGTCTGAGGAGTTAAGGGAATGAGAGTAGTTGGTATGAGACAGCAGCTCAAATACTAACTGGCGTTTCGTCTCCCTTCACATTGGAAGCAGAGGGGTTGAGGAGGTTTGATCATTTATCTGCTTACTCTAGGTTCATCCCCATAGGGAGATAGTGCCTTCAGTGCACCTCACGCGGTACACTGTAGGCATTAATTTTAAGGTTCTTCGCAGCGTCCCTTAGAGCTTGAGCTGCAATAACTGCAACCCCTTTCATTTCTTTGACTGTACCTCCTTTCATATTCTGTTTCTTCCATCTTACTTTCCCCAACCCTCTCCTATCTATTGATTCATAGTAGAAATGTGAGGTTTTCCTCCTGTTACACCTTTGCACCTTTTTACTGTCAGTTTCCGTTTCAGTGCTGAATGATCTAGGCCTGAATCCTATATTCTATTTTGTCCTACTCTAGATTCATGGTACACCTTAAACGGAACCATAAGTCATTCCAGTCCTGTGACGTGCGTGAGATCCATTCAAGGTTAACGCAGTTCGGGTAGTTCCAAGTGGGTTTCTTCTTGGCTTCTTGTGAGGTGTTCAGTGGCAGTTTTTGTCAACAGTTTACATTAAAATGAACCAAAGTAGAGCATGCTTAAATATCTTGCCACACACTTGAGCCAATATATTTTTTGTGGTGGAAGAAGTATAGTACAGTGGAAGATAAGAGAGAGTGAGGTTCCCAAGACCTCTGGGCTTCTTGGCTGCAGAGGGAAAATGCACCAGTACTCTTTTGTATCTAGCATTGAGAAGAGAGTTTAGGAGAGTAGTATTTTACGGCTCTCGTTAACTAATTACTCAGTACTACTGTTGTTCAGTTCATGAAGTAATTGCCCCAGTTCTGTAATAACTTCCTATTCACAAAATGAATGAATGGCCTGCTTTTGAGGTACACACTTCTTCTTTATGATAAGTTTATTCTTCAGCTGAAAAAGATTGAAAGTTACCCTTACATGAAAACTTATCCAGTATAACTCAGGAAGGCCATTCAATTTTTTTTATTTTTTCTAGACTCAACAGTTGTTCTTTGTATAACTATATAGCTGTGTCACTCCTGGCTGAAGGAAACTCAATGATTTTGTAGGGGTTTCACAGTAAGGGGAGAAGTGAGAAGCTAGGTATACCTCATTCTTGTCTTTCTTAGGCCAAACTGCTTCAAATTTGTCGTTTAAGTACCATGGTATTTGAGAATTGTTTCCTGACCCTTAGTGATTATGGATGTAGACACTTATGTTTTCAGTCTTCAGATTTCTTAGGGTTACTTATTCAAGTGTCACGTCATTTTGCTCTTGTCAGAGAAGTGGTGATGTTACTTAGTTCCTTTATTGGCAGATCTTGATGCACACATTGGAGAAGTGGTATTTGATTTCATTATGTAAATATGGTTGCAGTATTATAACCCTGCTTGATAACTGCTCTGGCATCTGATGTTTTTTAAACACTTGCTTTTGTATAGTCTGCCCCTCTCTGCAAAGGAGTGGGACGCTTGTATGACTGCATCAGGTTATCAAGATTTGTATAGTACTCTTCCTGCTTGAAAGTCTCGGTAACTCTGTATTCCAAGTGAGTCTGTTTTGGGCTGACACACAGCCACTGGTTATTGGCTGTGATGTTGTGATGCAGAGAATTGCTTGCATGGCAGATTCTTCAGCATCCATTTGCAAGCAGCATCTTCATGTCCTCAATAGACACAGCCAGTCTTGGCCCATCATCCTGTAGGTGTTGGAATGAGTCGGGTTCACATCATCTCTCACAGCTTCTGTTTTCCCTTGCGCTTTTTGTTGACTTGAAGTTTGAAGCAGTATGTCTGTGCTTGTTATATGTAGAGGCTTGTTTTGTTATAATGAAGAAGCCATTCAATTGTAGACCTCTGGAGGTTTTTGTCTTTGGCCCATTGGAATACAGTACTGTACTGTACTACACAGTGTTATGTTAGGTACAGTACAGTATTGCCTCGTTGCTTTCTCCATCAGGTTTATCTCAAGGCAGGAGGAGAACAGTGATGAAAGTTCTCTTATTATGAGACATCTGGATTCTTCATCATAAAATCAGTCAATAAACACTGCTGAATTGCCCATTGATCTTCAGTTGGCTTGATCTATTCATCTAGATGTTGATATTTTCAACAAGGTGTTTTGTACTGTAGGCTCATTGAGATGAGTGTATTCTAAGCTGAAATCAGTAAAAGGCTCATGTCCTTTCATACAGATGTTGGTAAATCAGTGCTGTGTGTGTGTATAATCAAGTCACTTCATTTAGGTGTTTGGACCACAGGTTAACTGTTGCCAAGTTTTCAGTTTGAAAAATTGGTTCTGCAAGGGGGTTGGTGCTGCTATCAGTGCACCTCATGTGGTGCACTGTAGGCATCACTTAAGGTTCTCTGCAGAATCCCTTCGACCCCTAGTAGCGACTCCTTTCATTCCTTGATCTGTACCTCAGTTCATGTTCTCTTTCTTCCATTTTACTTTCCACCCTCTCTAACAGTTGATTCATAGTGCAACTTGCAGGGTTTTCAACCTGTCACTTAACCTTTCAAACATTTTGACTGAGAGTTTCCGTTTCAGCGCTGAATGACCTCTTAGGTCCCAGAGCTTAACCACTGCCCTAAATTCTACATTCTATTCGATCTCCCACTGGAAAGGTTGAATCCCTCTTTCTCACCTCAGGTGTCTACAGCGTTTGTATTGGTCCACAGCGTCGTTTATGTTGCCTGAGGGTTTATTTATTTGACATGTTTGTTACCATCTTTCATGCATCAATAACACAGGTGGTTCGATTATGATTACTCCTGTTCATATTCTTGGAAAATTGGTTGTCTGCTGTTATTTGTGAACTAGTTAGATTAAAAGTTACTTTTTTATAAAAACATATTCATGCTTTGCATTGTATCGCCACCAGAGGCACAAGAATGTCTTCCGTGTTTCCACATCTGTTATCCAATGTCATGTTGAAAATGATTTCACTCAGCTACTTTTGCAGGTGCAGCTTTTCCTGTTCTATCTTTGTGGTAACTCTGCTCAAGGAATGTGAACATTGTTGTCATTCCCCTTCTCTTTTGTGTATTAGAAGAGACATTTGAGTTTACTGGTGGAATGACCACCTTTTCTGAGCTCTCCATCCAAGAGTATAAAAGAGCTCTTGTCCTGGAAACCAGCATTCTGGTGAAATTATATTAATTGCTTCTCTTTTTACCTGTACAGTACTGTGCTGCTACTTTAAAAGCAGTTTCTTATCCTGTTTCATTCATTCGTCTGCTGCTTGAGGAAAGTTAATATTCTGTCTGGAGTCACAATCCTCTTCATTGAGGTTTATGCCCAAGTTTAACGAAAATGCTCTCAACAAGAAAAAAAAAAAAAGCATCTCAGTTTAGCCTGTTTACAGCTGCGAATTGCCATACAGCAGCACTTGTGGCATTCAGGATATGTTTAGTAGCTTCAGAGCTGTTTTTGCAGTATGAGGTCGGCCAGTCATAGTCACCTCAAACTCATTTTGTAAGGGCAAGTCATCCCAACACTCTTTGGACTTCATAAGAAGCAAGGAATCCAGTATGAGGAGTATTTTTAATTTGTGATCTGACAAGTGTCACAAATCACGAAGGGATTCTCGTTTATTTGTCCTTAATGTTTGGAAATTGACAGCTTTTACTGTAGGTAATCTTTGACTGTTTCGGCAGATGCTATTTTAGAATAGCAAAACATGCTTTTGTAGTTTTCATGAACTTGAGTTTGCCTTGTTTGAAAGATGCGGTTTCAGCCTCAGTGCATGAAAGAAAAGGATTTGTCCTTTATAGTGAGTCCAGATTTTGCAGTCTTTCTGCATGGTCTGAGGTCTGTGTGCAGATGTTAGTTTCTGATCCAGCCAAGGATGTGAGGGTACCTGTGGCTGTACTTTTTTTTTTCCCATGCTGTTGGTACAGACTCCTCTTGTGGAAAAATCCTTAGGCATGTCGTGTACTGACACCATATTTCTTAGAGAGGGCAAGTTTTTTTGGGGGGGGAAGGGGGGAAAACAGTACTAAAAGGGGGTTGCAAACTTACTATGTTAACTCCCCATTTAGGAAGACATTAAAAGTTGTTCCAGCGTTCCCTGGTTTGTTGTCCTGTGGAGCCTTTTTTCCTTAACTCTTCACTAGCATAAGGCTCTAAGCCTCTTGATATAATCTGTTGGTCCCTTTAACTTTCCAGCTTCTTCTTCCAGTCTGTATTAGTGTGTTCATAAAGGCATGTTGAAGGTCATTCCTCTGTAGTGTCTTTATTTTGTGACTTTCAACATGTATTAACATTTTCATCTTGTGCATTGTGTATCCTTTCACGTTTCCAACTTTCCTCGGCCACTGCCATCCTGATTATTGTTTTCCTTGTTAAGTGAGATGTGGTTCAGATCATTGCCAATTCCTACCTTGCCACCTGTGTTTTAGCCTCCCTTTGCCAGAGTTTGAAGGCTGTAATTAGTCTTGTTGAATAGCCTTTTATGTATTAGTTCTACCACCTGGTCTCCCTTCTCTTAACCTTTTGGTTAAACTGTAATCATTTTTCCCTTTGTACACTGCTACACTACCGCAGTTTGGTAGTTTACAGTGACCACTTTTTGGTGCTGGATGCTGAATTTTCTGACATGTCTTCATAGCCACTTTGACAGTTTTTGTATCCATTTTTTAGTCTGACCTTTTGTGTACAACAAATGCCATCATGTCTTCTTGGCTGTATCTCCACCTTTTCCATATTTTTCATAATGCATTTTTCATCTGGGGAACAATGTGGCCTAATTGGCCCAGGGTACTTGAATTCCATCTGCAGTCTGTCTATTCAAAGGCTCACATGATTTTTGCAGATTCTGTCGGCAACATGGCTGAATCATTTCAAACTTACACCCACCATTTTGTAGCCAAACTGTATCTTGCAAAAACAGCTGATGTTGACTCTGTATAAATATGATTTTTCTTAAAGGCATCATAAATGTATACATAACTGAACTGTTTCCCTTTTGTCATTACATATTTCAGGCTCAGACAAGGCAAACTTAGGCTGTTAATCTCGCAAGGACTGCAGTTGCTGACAATTTACATGTAGCTGAGGTTAGTGTTATTCACATAGGTTGCTTTGTTACCTAATGGTTTGTTCATGAAACTTACCTGTCAGATATATATACAGCTGTATTTCTCCGAAATCCGACAGAATTTCAAAACTCGCGGCACACGCATTGTGGCCAGGTGGTTAGTACTCATTCCCGCCGCTGGGTGGCGGGAATCGGGAACCATTCCCATTTTCTATTCAGATTTTCTCTGTCGCCGGTACTGTTAACATCTGTTTACAGTACCTCTGCCTCTGGATTTCGTTAACTTGCTTAGTTTTCCACTTGAGTATTCTATTGACTTTTGGTTTTTTGACTTTGGCTTGTGGATTGGCATACGCTTTTTGTGGACTGTTTATGATTTTGCTTTTGACTGCTCTTGAATGATGTCTGGTACTAGTTCTGCTAGCTTTCGAGTATGGTGTGTGAGTGAGTGCAAGGTGAGGCTACCGAAGGCTTCGGTAGACCCTCACTCAGTTTGCATGAGGTGTAGGGGGCATGTATGTTTGATCAATGATCGCTGCAAAGAGTGCGAGCCTTTGTCTGATGCGAGCTGGAAATTGTATGATTCCTATGTTCGTAAGTTAGAGCGTGACAGGATCAGGAGGTCTTCCTCCAGGAGTGTGTGTAAGAGTCAGGGTTCTATTTCTTCACCTGATAACCCCAATGTAGACATTGTTGTACCTGTCCCTGTGGTTTTGCCTTCGGGCCCTGAGGTTGTGTCTGCGGGGGGTTTGGCCCTGACGGAGATCATGAACACCATCCGTGCTCTAGAAAACAAAGTATCTTCGCTACAAAGTGCTGTGCAGTGTAGTGTTCCCCCTAGTGTCGTGGAGGGGGCGTCAGATCGGCCCCATAATGCTTCTAGGCCTGGACCTCTGTCAGACTCCCAGGACTCAGGGAGAAGGCATGTCGAAAGCCGTAAGAGGGTTACGGGGGCTTCCCACCGATCTGACGTCCCTTCGGCAGGTCCTGTTGTCACTTCCCAGGCTGCCAAGGATCGTGCTTCGGCTCGTATCCTTAAGGACTGCTTTTCGTCCTCCAAGGCGTCCTCCCCTCGTAGGGGGTGGAATTCTCGTAAGGACTCTCGCCCGCTGAAGAGGAGCTTTAGAGAAGACGCTTCACGTCAGTTTTCTCCGTCTGTGCGGGATTTTGAAGCTTTCCCGCCACAGAAGAGGACCAGAACGTCGTCAGAGGAGGACGTTTGCGAGCGCCCCAGTCGCTCTAAGGAGAGAGCTGTTCTTGCTCCTGTAAGGAAGAAGAAGGCGTCCCCTCGCCCCTCTTCTTCCCGTAGGTTCTCCTCTCCTCCTGGATATGAGACCTCTCCTTCCAAGAGTATCTTACGAGATATGCAGCGTCAGTTGGCCTCTCTTCTTGCCGAGAAGGAATCAGAACCGCGTCGTCGCAAGGACTTGAGGCTTCCCATTAAGAAGTCCCGGAAGTCCCCTTCTCCTGCTCCTTTTTCTTCGACACCGTCTCCTGCTTCTTCGCCCTGTCGTCCTCACAGCTCACGAGTTCCCTTTCGTGATTCTCGTCATCATCACGACGCCTCGCAAGCAGCTATCCAGGACTCTTCATTAGCTGCTCGTCAGGACGCTTCTCTCGCTGCCGCACAGGACGTTCGGCAGGACGCTCAGCATGACGCTAGGTTGGGCTCCCGATCGGATGCTCTTCAGGACGCTCGCCAGGACACCTCTTTAGTCGCTCGTCGGGACGCTCCAGAGCATTCTGATCCTGCAGGGAAAAGTAGATCCCTCTTCCGTATCAGACCTCAAGGGCTTCGTTCCCCGAAAGCTTTTTGTGATTCTCGTGGTTCGCCCATTCATGAAGGAGAAGTCTCTGGCGATTCAGAGCCTGCGGGATTTGATCAACCTTCTGCTTCCTCGTCTTCCGACTACCAGGTGTTAACTGGTCTTCTTAAGGACTTATTCAGTGATAAGTTTAAACCCTCGGCTCCTCTCTCTCCTCCTTCGCAGCTTGCCTCTTCCAAAGCGAGGAGAACGCCGGGGTTTGTGAAGATGACTTCTTCACTGGCTACGAAGAAGGCCTTCAAGAAGGTTAACGCCTGGATGGAGGAACGGAAGATGCAAGGCAAGACTTCTTTTGCCCTTCCTCCTTCTAAGCTTTGCGGTAAGGCGGGCATGTGGTATGAGACAGGTGAGGACGTCGGTTCTCGAGTTCCTTCTTCGTCTCAAGGAGATTTCGCCAGCCTTGTCGACGCTTCCAGGAGGTCCCTACTGTCGACTGCTAAGGTTTCGTGGACGATGTCCGAGACCGACCATCATCTGAAGGGACTCTTCCGATCTATGGAAGTTTTCAACTTCTTAGACTGGTGCTTGGGTGCTTTGGACCTCAAGCTTAGAAGCCCCGACTCGATCAGCCTGGGGGAGCTATCCAGTGTTTTGAATTGCATGGATAAGGCCGTCAGGGATGGCTCAGAGGAACTGGCTTCCCATTTTTGTACAGGTCTTTTGAAGAAGAGGGCCTTGTACTGCAATTTCACCTCCAAGTCAGTTTCGCTGTCACAAAGGGCTGAATTATTGTTTGCCCCTTTGTCGAGCCATCTCTTCCCCCAGCCTTTAATCAAGGACCTCGCTTCTAGTCTTAAGGAGAAGGCCACGCAGGATCTTCTGGCCCATTCGTCTAGACGTCCTTCAGTCCCTTCTACGTCGTTGTCAGTTCTGCCCTCCAAGAAGAAACAGCCCTTTCGTGGAGGAGCTTCTTCCTCGAAATCGACTCCGCTAGGGAGAGGTTTTTCCAGAGGAGCAGCCCCATCGAAGCCCAGGGGCAGAAAGTGATCTTCAACACCTCCAGACACCTGTGGGAGCCAGGCTACTTTCATTTGCGGGAGCCTGGAGAGCGAAAGGGGCGGACTCTTGGTCCGTCGAAGTTCTAGAGAAAGGCTACAAGATCCCCTTTCTCGATTCGCCACCCCTTTGTACGTCACCCAAGGATCTGTCGCCCTCCTACCATTGGGAAAAACAACAGATCCTTTTAGATCTTTTGGAGCAGATGCTCTTAAAAAGAGCTGTGGAGCCAGTTCAGGATCTAGCCTCTCCGGGGTTCTACAACCGACTGTTCTTAGTCCCGAAACAGTCGGGAGGTTGGAGACCTGTACTGGATGTAAGCAGACTGAACCGCTTCATTGTCAAAGAGAAGTTCAAGATGGAAACGTCCCAGTCTGTTCTCGGAGCTCTAAGACCAGGAGATTGGATGGTCTCTCTGGACTTACAAGACGCATACTTCCATGTTCCCATACATCCTCAGTCAAGACAGTACCTGAGGTTTGTACTGGGGGGAAGAGTCTTCCAATTCTGAGCTCTTTGCTTTGGTCTCAGCACAGCTCCCATGATATTCACAGTGATCATGAGAAATGTGGCGAGGTGGCTTCACTTGGCGGGGATCCGCGTTTCGCTTTACCTAGACGATTGGCTCATTCGAGCTTCTTCCCAAGCTCAGTGTCTGGAGGACCTAAATTCGACATTGGAGTTGACGAAGTCCCTGGGACTTCTAGTCAACAAAGAGAAGTCCCATCTGATCCCGACTCAGTCCATCGTCTATCTGGGGATTCAGATGGATTCAGTGGCTTTTCGGGCGTATCCATCCCAAGAACGTCAACAACATTGCTTGGAAAAAGTTTCGTCTCTCCTGGGGAAGGAAACATGCTCGGTGAGGGAATGGATGAGTTTGCTGGGGACCATTTCCTCGCTGGAGAAGTTTGTTTCCCTGGGAAGATTTCATCTCAGGCCGCTCCAGTTTTTCCTAGCGGAGAACTGGATGAACAAGGAGGACCTGGAAGAGACCTTGAAGATCTTTCCGTCTGTCAAGACTCACCTGAGGTGGTGGCTCAACCCCTTGTTACTGGCAGGAGGCGTTTCTCTACGTCTTCAGAGCCCCGACCTAGTGTTGTTTTCCGACGCGTCCAGGGAGGGATTGGGAGCAACACTAGGAGGGGAAGAAGTGTCAGGCACCTGGAGAGGGGAACAGGTGTCCTGGCACATCAATCTCAAAGAATTAGGAGCTATCCATCTAGCCCTTCAATTCTTCGAGGATCGAGTGTCAGGCCGGGTTGTTCAGGTGAATTCCGACAACACCACAGCCTTAGCTTACCTCAAGAAGCAGGGGGGTACTCGCTCCCGTTCCCTGTTCAACCTGGCAAAGGAGATCCTGCTTTGGACTCATGCTCGGGGGATCACAATTCTCACGAGGTTCATCGCGGGCGTGAAGAATATCCGCGCGGACCTTCTCAGTCGGCAGCATCAACTTCTGCCGACGGAATGGACCCTTCACGAGGAGGTGTGTCTGGATCTGTGGAGGTTATGGGGACGTCCCCTAGTGGACCTCTTTGCGACGTCCAGAACAAAGAGGCTTCCTCTTTACTGCTCTCCTGTCTTAGATCCAGGAGCCTTAGCAGTAGATGCCCTCCTCTGGGACTGGAAGGGCCTAGATCTTTACGCTTTTCCTCCCTTCAAGATCCTGGGAGAAGTGATCAGAAAATTCTCAGTGTCGGAAGGAACAAGGATGACTTTAATAGCCCCCTTTTGGCCAGCAGCGGATTGGTTCACAGAGGTCATGACCTTCCTTGTGGACTTCCCAAGGACACTCCCCCTGAGAGTAGATCTTCTCAGGCAGCCCCATTTCCAAAGATTCCACAAAAACCTCCCCGCTCTGAGTCTAACTGCATTCAGACTATCTCGAAGTTGGCAAGAGCAAAGGGGTTTTCGAGAGCAGTGGCAAAGGCTATCGCCAGTGCCAGAAGACCCTCTTCTAATTCAGTCTATCAATCGAAGTGGGCCAATTTTAGGAGATGGTGCAAGAGCAGCGGGATTTCCTCGACCACGACCTCTGTGCCTCAAATAGCAGACTTCCTTCTGCATCTCAGGGAGAAAGAAAAACTGGCAGTCTCTACTATTAAAGGCTATAAAAGTATGCTGTCGGCAGTCTTCCGACACAGGGGCCTAGACTTAGCCGACAACAAGGATCTTCACGATCTCTTGAGATCCTTTGAAACTGTTAAGGTTCCTAGGCCCATGACTCCTCCTTGGAACCTAGATGTGGTCCTGAAATTTCTTATGTCAAGTCCTTTTGAACCTATGTCTTCTGCTTCTCTCAAGAACGTGACTAGAAAGACGGTTTTCCTAACTTCTCTGGTGACGGCGAAGAGGGTTAGTGAAGTTCAGGCTATTAGCAAGCACATTGGCTTTAGGGGTCCTAATACCTTTTGCTCCCTAAGTCCTTTATTTCTTGCCAAAAATGAAAATCCTTCAAACCCGTGGCCCAAGACTTTTGAAATCAAAGGTTTGACGGAGATTCTTGGACAAGAATCAGAGAGAGTCTTGTGCCCTGTCAGGGCTCTCAAATTCTACTTAGCCAGGACGAAAGAAAACCGAGGCCCGTCGGACAACCTGTGGTGTTCGGTTAGAAGACCTGACTTGCCAATGTCCAAGAATGCTCTGTCATTCTTTTTAAGAAGTACTATCAAAGAGGCTCATTCTTCCTGCCAAGACGGTGACATGAGGCTTCTTAAGGTGAAAGCTCACGAAGTGAGAGCCATCGCGACTTCGGTGGCTTTCCAGAAGAACATGTCTCTTAACGATCTTCTGGGTACCACCTTCTGGCGGAGTAATTCAGTGTTCGCTTCACATTACTTACGAGATGTGAAGTCAACTTTTGAAGACTGTTCTTCTCTGGGACCATACGTTTCCGCAGACACAATGTTGGGAGAAGAGGGCAATACTCATCCTATCCTTTAGGGGTTAGGTGGTATTTTTTAATCTTGGTTTTTGTATTCTTGGTTGTTGGGTGGCCACCGATGTGGACGTCCCAATCTTTAGCCTATGTTAGGTTCAATGGCTTAGACAGGCTCGGTCAGGTGGTTGGTTGTTGCTCCTTTTCCCTCTCAGTTTGGTCATATGATCTAGTCCCATTGTGGTCACGCCCCCGTGGACAGGTCATCTAGATCTCACCAGCTTTATAGGTCCCTACCTTGCTGGAGAATCTAGTAAAGCAGAAGCAGGCTTGGGTGACAGTAACCTCGAAGTCAGCTATGCTAACAGGTAAGGAACCAAGGCGTCAGTCGCCTACATTTATTTGTTTCCTAAATCCTATTCTGTCTCTACCCACCTCCAATGGTGGGATTCAGCTGTATATATATCTGACAGGTAAGTTTCATGAACAAAATGATATTTTAATGATAAAATAAAGTTTGTTCATACTTACCTGGCAGATATATATAATTATAGTGCCCACCCACCTCCCCTCAGGAGACAGTGGCACTAGAAAATCTGAATAGGAAATGGGAATGGTTCCCGATTCCCGCCACCCAGCGGCGGGAATGAGTACTAACCACCTGGCCACACCGTGTGCTGCGAGTTTTGAAATTCTGTCAGATTTCGGAGAAATACAGCTGTATATATATCTGCCAGGTAAGTATGAACAAACTTTATTTTATCATTAAAATATCATTTTTATTTGCTAATGGTTGTAACAATACTGTGCACTGATCATTAGTAGCTTCATAGTTGTCCCCTCCCTGTGCACACAGGTCATCAGTATCGAAACACATGCAGTGGAAGAAGCCTCACATAAATGACCTCATTTGAATTACGTTCTTGCGTACCTCTAACATTGTTTTCAGTGCAGTATTCTGAAAATGAAACATATAGCATCTTAGACATGATTTTATAGCATCTTAGGAATGTGATTGATAAAGCTGTGAAGTTGTGTCTTTCACTTGATGAGAATGCTACATAATGAATATGTCAGCAGTATGATGGTCAGAGGTTTTCAGTTGCAGACTGAAGCTTTTAGTTGATATGCAATCAAATGTTTCAAAAAAATTTTTGGAGGGGTGATAATTTTTTGTAATAAAGGTGAACTGAAATTCAAGTAGCATTTCATCGGAGGATTGTGCTGCACACTTTAGTCCTTTGGTTTCTGTGCAGTTGGAAAGGAAGTAACAAGTATTGCTCATTTTAGGGTTTCTAGACTTTTTTTGTATTTAATATTTTGTCAAGTTCATAAGGACGTAAGTTACATGCCATACAAGGGAAGAGTACCTCCTTGTGACCCATATCTCAAGTGGATTATCAGTTGCTGTAGTGCTGCCTAACCAAACAAAATGTGCCAAATTAATGACTCTGTCCAGTTCAGTACTTTGGGGATCCTTTCCGCTAGTATTTGAGCATTAGTTTAGTCTTTTGTTTAAGCTTATCACATGGTAACTGTTAGTAAGTACATAAAATGCATAATATGACTGAGAGTAGGAAGTGTTCTGGATCTCAGTTGTGGGATACTTTAGTTTTACAGTGGCAGTTTGCATGTCAGCAGTTTTAATTAAATTTCATTTGTAACAAACGGAGCATGCATAGAATTATCTTGTCACACACACTTCAGGTAGTCACACTTTGATGTCTCTTTGACACAAGTTAGGGAAGCACAATACAATCCCTTTTTCCAAGTGCTGTTCGGTACAGTATCTACTGTACATTACTTTGCCATCTATTACTTCCCCGTACCTCTGTTTCTACTTTCTTTACTTTTCCAAAGCATTCATGTTGAAGAAGCACTCCTTGCTGGCATTCTCTTTCACCATCATTTTACATTCCAGTTGATCCCTAAACATTTGGGTGTTGTCACTGAACAGGGCGAGATAGCAGGTAGTCTGGACCACATTGTGCACTTCTGTCATGCTCCGTAGGGGGTTAGTGTGTGAGATACACTGTAGGTGTCACTTACGGCACTTAGCAGCGTCCTTTTGGCCCCTAGCTGCAACCCTTTTCATTCCTTTTACTGTACCTC